>SZWC01013160.1:38051-81653 GCA_023375785.1 Penium margaritaceum
AATTGGAGCCAACAAGCCTGCGGGGAGGCTGAGCTTGGCCGGGAGCAACTTGGCGAATGGGAGAAATGGGGCTGGTGGCGAGGGCGAGGAGGGAGGCTGGTCGTCGTGCGAGGAATCGGAGGAAGATGAGAGTCTGGCAGCAATGGCTGCTGGGGAGGCGAGATTCGCGCAGCGATGGACCGCGCGGCCTGCCACGTCGGCGGGGCAGCGGCAGCTGCTGCGCTCGCTCTCGTGGAAGGAGGCGGACGTGCTTGACGGCTCGGGGTCTGAGGACGAGGCGGACGCGGGCAGTGCTGCGCGGCACTTGGGCTGGCAGACCGACATGGAAGGCGGCAGGCGCGTCAGGGGGGGCGGCGCCGGCGGTGGTGGTGGGGGCCCGGGCTGGGGCCAGGGGGCCAGAATGGGTGGCCCGTTCCCTGGTCCTCCTCCTGTGGGCGGTGCCTTCCTTGAGCTCGGGGATGGTGGTGGCAGAACCGCTGGCGGCGCACGCAGCTCTGCCAGCGGGAGCAGGGTCAGGCGGCCCAAGACAGCTGGCAGCAGGCGGATGTACAAGACGTCGTCTCTGCCGCAGGAGCATGGTGGGAGGGGCAAGGCGGTCCATGACAGCATCAGCAAGCTGTTTTCTGCGGTGATGCAGACCCCTGCTTCCTCCGTGGGGGGGTTGCAGGAAGGGAGCTTGGCTGGTTCTGACTTTTCAGGGCTCGACAGCGTCCCGGAGAAGCTTGCAAGAAAGAGCAAAGAGAAGAGCCCAGTGGGAAGGATTGGCAGCGCAGTTGCAGCTGCGGGGGCAGCAGCTTCAGCAGCAGCAGCAGCAGCAGCAGCCGGAGCAGCGGGCAAATCTTTGCTGCCTGAGAGGGCAGTGCACTCACCTCAGAAATCTCTCCCCAGGTTGTCTCCCAACCGAGGAGCCCAGTTCCAATTCCCAACGTCGCACAGCGTGAGCTCTCCTGGAAGTTCTCCAGCGGGAAAGAATCTGAAGAAGCAAAGCAGCAGGGGGGACGCGGAGGGCAAGGGAACTTGGTCTGCTGCAGGGGCTGCTATTCGTGGATGGGGAGGCGCTATTGGAAGGACGACGAGCGCTGGCGCAGGAAACAGTGAGAGCGCAGCAGTGAGCGGCAGTAGCAGCAGCAGCAGTGCCGGCAAGAAGGAGGATGGTGAGAAGTCGATCCTGGCGAGGGTTGGTGTACGGAGGACCAGCAGTGAGACTGCAGACTCTGCCAGGCTGGCCGCAGCAGGGTCCTGCTCCTCTGGTGCTGATAGTGGCCACGTCAGCGCCAATGCAGCAGGTGCATCTGCTGCGCCAGCAGCCGGAGGGTCAAAATCAGGTGGGGCAATGCTGAAGGCTGGTGGTTTGTTCCGGAGCCCGCTGTCCCGAATCCCACCCAAGACATCACCTACTGGAGCAGGTCAAGCAGTGGTCGCAGCGGCAGGCAAGCAAGCTGCATCCCTGTTCAACCCTGCAAGCCCGCAGCAAGGCACTGTGGGTGAAGGGAATTGGCGGGGTTTGGGTGGCATCGTGCCCAGGACGAGGAGCAATGATGTTGCTCCGCTCTCTGCCATNGGAAGAGGAGGAAGAAGAGGAAGAGGTGAGTGAGCTGAGGCGGACCTCGAGCAACTTGCTGGAGTCCATGTTGGCAGCTGTTACTGCTGGCAAGGGAAACCAAGGGGATGGGGCCAGCTTCCTCTCAAGCCCTGACTGCGACCAGGCGAGGGTACGGGGTCACAGCCCCTCTCTCACCAAGAGTCCTGCTCCTCTCTCGAAAGCATCCACATGCCCCAAAAGCTTCTGGAACGACGTGAGGTCATGGGAGGAGGTTGTCAGCGGGGGCACGCAGGGTGCGGAGGGGAAACGAGGGAAGACCACACTTCCAGGGTGGGGTGAGGATGATTTGCTGGGCAGTAGTGATGAAGACGACGACGGCGAGGGATTACCTGGAGAGCTGAGTCAGCGGGGGCAAGGGGCTGCGAGGGGAGTGGGAGGCAGGCTTGTTGAGCGGTCAGTGAGCCACAACCTTGCTGGATACACGTTGGAAAAGGGCGACGGACGTTTGCAATGGGGAGACAGAGAAGGATGTGGAGGAAGAGAAGGAAGTGGAGGAAGAGAAGGAAGCAGTGAAGAGCAAATGTCGTGGAGTGGGAAGCCTAGACGAGTGTCGGCACTGGGGTTGCCGAAAGGTGAAGGTTCAAGGCATTGGATGGGGGATGGCATAGGCGGGGGAGGCATGGTGCGATCTTCGTCAGATCTGCGGGGGCTTGAGAGGGTCAGTTCCAAAAATGTGGTGCGTTGTGGGTCGGATGTGCGCGAGAGAGAGAGGAGGGGCACACAACAGGGTGGTCTGCAGGGTCCGCCTGGGGCTCGATTTAAGCAGCTTTTGCAGGAGGAGCGGGGACTCTTTCCCGGAAACGGATTTGGAGGAGGAAGTGGAGGAGGAGGAGGAGGTAGTGGTGGTGGTGGTGGTGGAGGTGTCGGGAGCGGTGGTCGAGGGGGAGGGTTGATGAGGCACGGCAGTCTGCCAACGGCAGGAGCTGCGGTGAAGCTTGACCCGAGATTGTTCGCTGCTGACACGTCCTGGAGCGGAGAGATGGCAAAGGAGAGAAGGGGAGGAGATGGACAGGTCCACGGGGGTGCCACGGCCGTGGTGAAGGGCAGCTGGAGTCTTGACGGGGAATTTCATGGGGACGAAGACGATGGTGCGTTTCAAGGGGATGGAGACGATGGAGGATTTCCAAGGGATAGAGATGATGGTGGGTTTGACAGAGATGGAGATGATGGTGGGTTTGACAGAGGTGGAGATGATGGTGGGTTTGACAGGGGTGAAGATAGTGAGGAGGGTATTCCGGTGGTGCCCTCCCGCAGCGAATGGGAAGCGGAGGACGAGGGTTGGACTGAAGAAAGCAGGGAGCTCTTAGGAGAGGGCGCCGATCTCAAGGGAAGAACAGGTTTCCTGGAGGATGAAGGGGACCTGGAGCACGGGATGGCAGGGCAGGCAGTGCGCATAGGCAAGCACACACAGGCGGAGCGCAGAGTGGCGGGAGAGTGGAGAGCGGCAAGGGAACCATTGTCCGAGAAGGCCCCAGCACTGGCCCTAGCACGCGCAGCTGCTGGGGGTAGTGGGAAGCCTCGGAATGTGAGCCCTCTCGGGTGGCACGCGCCCGTGCCTCCTGGAGGAGAGCGGCGTCTTGCTCGTCACTCGACTGCCCCTCAGGAGAGACTGTTGGTGCCCGCCGAGGTGCAGAGGAGAAGGGAGAGTAAGCCCGTGCCCATGTCCGTGTCGCAGCTGCAAGGGGATATCTTGGTGGGAGGAGCGAGGGAAGGGGGCGGTCTTTCCAACCAGCTGAATGTGTTGCAGGGCCGGGGTACTAGGCAAGGAAAGGGAATGGGGCTTTCTCCTGTGCAGGAGGCTGGAGATTTTCGAAGGTATGCTTCAGGGCAGAGGGGGAACATGGGAGGGAGAGCTTTGGCCAGGCAATCTACTGCCCCTCAGGATCGTGGATGGAGGCAGATGGAAGACACGCCTGCCTTTCCTTCTTCAGATGCCGATGGTCTGGGGGGCGGGAGGCGGGGATGGAGGGAGGGAGTGGGCCAGGAGAGGGGGAGCATGAGGGTGGGAGGGCTGTGGGGAGTCGGGATGTCTGCGCCCCTGGTGTGTCGTGAAGATGACATAGAGGAGGAGGTGAGGGCTGTTGTTTCACGGCGAGGTTCTGCAGCTCGGAAGTTTGGGGTGGAAGACGAAGTCAACCATGATTATCGCACAGGTCAGAAGGATGAGTACAGTGAGGCAGAAGAGGAGGATGAGTTGCAAGTTGCTCGAGTGGAGGAGGAGGAGGAGGAGGAGGAGGAGGAGGAGGAGGAGGAGGAGGAGGAGGAGGAGGAGGAGGAGGAGGAGGAGGATGAGGAGGGGGAAGAGGTGGAGGAGGAAGAGGAAGAAAACTCGGTCTACTTCAGAAAACAGGGATTGGTTGGTGCAAGGGAAGGAGAGGACATGAAGGTAACCCCGACTGGATACACTATACAGGACTCAGGTCGTGACACGAACAGTCCGGTAGCTCTAGTGTACAAGGGAGGTTCAGGATCAGAGGGCATCACAGCAGGACGAGTGTTGGTTCGGAGGGCTTCGGATCCGAGGGACTGGGACCTTGGTGTGGATAGTGAGGACGAAGAAGGGAAGACAGAGGAGGAGGAGGAGGAAGAGGAGGAGGACGACGAGGAGCAGGGGAAGGAGGAGAGAGAGGAGGTGGGGAAAGCACAGAAGAAAACCGTCCGGTGTAGAAGTTTTGGTCTGGGTGAAGAGGAGGCAGGCGAGGACAAGGATGAAGAAGGAGGGGAGGCAGGAGAGGCTGGTTTTGGAAGACCAGGTTCGGGGAGGTTCTCTGAAACCCAAATCCATCCAAAGCTGCAGCCCAGCAGATCCAGAGGCAGCAACAGCAGCGGCAGCAACCAAATTGTCGGCCACAGTGTGAGAGCAGCTTTGCCACCCCCTCCGCCTCCTCCCAAAGATGACAACTCTTCACATTTCAAGGGAAGAAGGCGATCCTTGACTCCTCCAGCAGCCCGGGCTTCATTTGCCACCCTCCCTTGGCTAGATTCCTCTTCAGCCTCTGGGTGCAATTCGCAGGAACCTTCTCCTGCACGCCAGCTGGCAGAGACATCGGTGCGTGCTGACATGGCAGCAGGCAGGACGGCGGCCGCCACATCAGCAGTCATGCCCATGTCGAATGCAGCTGGTCGCATACTCAAGGCACGCTCAGCCTCTTATAGGGAGAAGAGGGAAGCGCAGGTGTCGATCGACTTTGACACAACTTGGACGGAGATCCACGAACCGAGGAGAGTGGGGAGGAGTGGGAGTGGGAGTGGTAGCGGGAGGGGTTCAAGGACCGTGAGTGCGAGTGGTAGCCCTGCTGATACTCGTTCTTCTTCTCCTGGAGTTCTCCCTCGTGGCCGAGGAATGCACCGAGACACTCTTCCTGCCCTTCCTGTTCTTCTCTCCCCCTTGCCTTCGCCTTTGTCTGCTGGCCCTCTTCTGGATGAGGGAAGATGTGTGTCGCCATGTCATGTGTTGGAGGAGGGAGGCCAACATCTCCTTGAAGAGGAAGAGGAGGACCCAGGACTCGGTGGCTCCCCTGATTTGTCGCAAGGTTTGAGGAAAGCAGGGAGGGAAGGTTCTGCCTCTGCTGTTGTAACAAATGGTGGCAGGGTGTTTTCTGGAACGACGGTGGAGATGAAGGATGGAGATCGGCTGGAGGGGAATGGTTGGAGACGAGAGGAGGAAATGAGCAGAGGAGAGGAGCAGAGCGATGGAGCGCAAAGATCTCCTCGTGTCNNNNGCATGCATGTGCACCCGGAAAGCTCGAGCATGCATTCGTCCAGCGTGCTTTCGTCCGGCCCCCTGGAACCCATCTTGAAGTGGCCCATCATTTTGGATCGCGGCACTCCCCCACGCAGCGACTCGGAGGCAGAAGAACCGGGTGAGGAGGTGGAGGGTGATGTCGACAAGGAGGAGGATGGAGAGGAGGAGGAGGTGCACGGTGAGGAGGTAGAAGAGGTTTGTGGGGGGAGAGAAGGGCCGAACGTTTTGTCCCTGGATGGGAGGTTTGTGGAGGAAGATGTTGTTCGGCAAACTGGGGCAGCAACAAATCGCTCTCTGGAGGACGTTTCGGAAGTGCCGGGGTCAGGAAGAGAAGGGGAAAGGAAGAGATGGAAGCTAGATGAAGATGGTGATAGTGCGGAGGGAATTGAGGATGAGGACATGGACTCGTCTTGTTTTTTGTCTCATCATCTGCCTGCCAAGCCCGCACCTCTTCGTTCCCCAACCTCAGCCCGAACCACACCCGCACGCACTCCCTGCCAATCCCCATACATGTCCTCCATCTTCCCTCCTCCTTCCGGTGCTCAACTACCCTTGTCCCGCTTCTCCGACCAGTCTCATCTTCCTCCTGCGTCCCCTTCTCTCCCCCAGTGGGGACCGCCGTCACCCCTTCCAGCCCCCTCTCAGACCGATGCGGGCGGTGCGCAAGTGTTCGTGGTGGAGCTCCCGGACGCTTCCAGGCCAGCGACCCCCGAGTTCACGTCCTCCGTTGAAATTTCTCTTGAGAAGAGCCTTACTTTCTCTGCTGGAGGAATGGGGAAGGGGGCGCCTGATGGAGTTACCGCAGCTGCGAGGGGGGATGAGTCCATCGAGAGGTCTGACGGAACGAAGACAGAGGTGGACCGGCAGTGCCAGCAAGTCGGGGGAGAGGATGTCCATGTTGATGAAAATGGTGGAGGAGAGGGTCTGGAGGAGGGGCAGGAGGGGCAAGAGGGTACAGGAGTGGGAGGTGCGGGTGATGTTGATCCCATCAGGAGAAGCTTTGTGCTGGCCAGTGAGAATCCGCCAGGTGGCGTCCGCAGGAGTTCCACCGGGGACAGTGTGCCCACGGCAATGTCTTTGGTTTCTGATGGCCAGGGTGGTGGGCGAGCTTCCTCCTCCCTCCTCGATGGAGGACGAGGCTGCGAATCTTCCAACCGAGCTCTCCCCCGCACAGGATCTCTGACGCCGAGGCCTACAGCCTTGCCACCCCTCAGCCCGAAGACGCCCACAGCTCACTCCCCTCACGGCCCGGACACGTCCCCCCGCCCTGCCACCATCAACCCTCGTGTGATGACGCGGAGAAAGCCTTCCAGAAGGGAGGGCACGAGCGATGGGGAGGATGAAGACTGCGAGGGGGGTCCCTCTTCCCCCCCTGCTCTCGTCTCGTGCGTTCCGAGTCTCTGGCTGTTTGGCCGCAAGTACAAGTCGATGAAGGAAAGAGGGCGTGAGGTGGAGGGAGGGAAGCTGGAGTTGTCGCCGTCGGACAGGAGCTTGAGGCGCAGACATTCTCCGTCGCCCACTGATTTGGTGGGTAAGAAGCCGAGAGCGTGGGAGCGAGGCAGGGAGAAGTCGAGGAAAGAAAAAGATGGAGAAAGGGGCGAAAGCCGTGAGAGGGGGGCTAGTCAGGAGCGGGGCAAAAATGGACCTGTAAGGAGAGAGAAGAAGAGCACCGGTGATGCTCAAGGGGAGGTTGTGGAAGGTCCAGCCCAGAGCAGGTCCCGGTCCCCTATAGGCGTGATGGTGCCCTCCACTTCAGCGAAAGATCGGCCTTTAAGCGCAGAGAGGCCAAGGACTGCGGTGTAGCCGCTACTGGGGCTAGTGTTGTGGTGAGCGCTTTCATTTTGGATGGTGATGTGCTCAAAGTTGTTGTTATCATGATTAAGAGGTTGCAGAACCTCTCGAGCTGCCATTGAACGCAACATGTCAGGGATGAGCCACCAATGAGAGGCAAGTTTGCACAATGTGTTGGTCATGTTTCGCTTCCCATGAACCAGTTGCTTGGGAAGGTCACTAGGTTCCTCTAGACACCTGCGCATCCTGTACTCCATGGTCCGCACCATCCTACTCATTCTCACATTTATTGTCGGGTGGTTGCACTAGTGGGGACAAAGAAACAGATGAATGAATGGTGTAGGCAGCTCATTTCATTGGCCACACAATGGTCAAGGTGGCAACCTCTCAGGTCGCTCCAGTGGCATGTCCAGGGGTAACAACCCCGGAACCAACAACGCAACCACGGTGGCGAACAAGGCATCACGGGCACTCTTGTAAATGCATGTTGTCATTTCAACCGCTTCTATCCATGTTACCCATCAAACCGACCTTGGGAGGTTTGACGATGGGGGCTGATCACCATTTCCAAAGGGGCCGGATGGGTGACATGCCCCTAGTCTGCACCACACTGAAGAGGATTGCCACGAGTTTTTATTTTATCTGCACCCCGCCCCCACTTTGAAACCTTCATGTCAGGACGCCACTGACAATATGCGTGGAAGCTTCCTAGCGACACAACTGCTGACTAGGCGCCAGTGCATGGTCAGACGGTGACGACAGTCACAAGTCGCACACACAACGGCAAGGGTCTAGCTAGGAGACACAAGGCAAAGTGTCAGAATACTTCAATAGTATTTGCAGAGAGAAATGACAAATGGCATGTCCGTGGCATAAGTACCTGCCGTGGTGCACCGGGGGTGTCGCACACGACAGCATAAGGTCTGTCCTCAAAACCGGCCCAAAACCATTGTTTTGGCCGTAACTTAGCGTAGACATGTCGGAATGCTACGCCGTCTTAACCTAGACGTGCAAAATTACAAGCTAGACGCTACGACTGGTCACATGCATGCATCCGGCATCAAACGGTGGACACACAATGCAAGAACATGTAAATCGGGCCCACGGCCAGTCCACAGATAAACTCCTACATGCTGCAGAAAAACTGCAAGAGGTCTCAGGCAGCGTACGGAGGTCTGGGACGGTCGTCTGTCAGCTCCAAGCTGGTAGTCCACCACCGGACGACGCATCGGTACCACATGGGTCCGCATGAGGGATCTGCACGAGCATGGACACGGCCGAGTGGTTACAATTAACTGTACAGGTCGACAGAAACATCATAAATCACAACACTCCCCCATGACCCAATGGTACTGTTGTGATTTGTGACGTTCCTGTCGACCTGTATAGTTTACTATGACCACTCAGCCGTGCCCATACTCGTGCAGATCCCTGATGCGGGCCCTGATGGCACTGATGCGTCATGTTGTGGCGGACTACCAGCCGGGAGCTGACTGACGACCGTTCCAGAGCTCTGGACGCTACGCGGGACCTCCTGCAGTTTTTCTGCAGCACACAGGAGTTTATCGGTGGACTGGCCGTGGACCCGATTTGCATGTTTTGTATTGTGTGTCCGCAGTTTGATGCCAGATGCATGCATGTAACAAGTCGTAGCGTCTGGCTTTTGGTTCAGAAGGTGTAGCGTTCTGATATGTCTGCACAGAGTTACGACCAAAACAGTGGTTTTGGGTCGGTTTTAGGACAGATCTTGCACTGTTGCGTGCGACACCCGCCGTGTGCCGCGGCATGTACTTATTCCATGGACCTGTCATTTGTTATTTCTCTCTGTAAATGCTATTGAAGCATTCTGACATTTTGCCTTGTGTCTCCTAGCCAGACCCTTGCCGTTGTGTGCATGACTTGTGACTGTCGTCATCGTTTGACCAGGCACTGACGCCTAGTCGCTGGCTGTGCCGCTAGGAACCTTCCACGCATCTTCTCATTGTATCAGAGCGGTGAGACAATTCTCACCGAGCTGCGCAGCAGAGCAGCAGTAGTGAGAGTCACCGCTGCAGGAGATCCACAGGGACCTATCAATGAGGACAGCGGCTTGCCGTCGACGTCGCTCACCATCATTATGTGAGATTGCATGAGCAGTAGCTGCTAGCGGCAGCAGGAGACAGCTGCAGTGGACTGTAGTCGCCTGCAGCTGCAGACATCGGCACATGCAGCAGTAGTAGCACAAATCAGCAACAGCAGTAGCAAGGTGGCAACAGCGGCGACAGCAGCGTGCGGTGGCATCAGCACAGCAGCAGCACACAGCGGGAGCAGCACAGCTGCAGCGCAACATCAGCGGCAGCAGCAGTGGCGGCAACAGCACAGCAGCAGTGCAACAATAGTTGCAGTAGCAGCGGTGGCAGCAGAAGCGCAGGAACAGCAGCGGCAACAGCGCGCGACAGCGGCAACAGCGTGCACCAGCCGCAGCACGCAGCAGCAACAGTAGCGCGCAGCTGCTGCCACGGCCGCGCACGCAGCCGCCAGGATAAAGTTGCTAGCGTTTCAACTCCTTGAGAAAAGCTCACGTTTCTGCAATTCGACCACGTTGACGTCTCGGCCCATAATGAGCGGCGCCATGGCTCTGTTCGGCGAAAATGGGTACTAGATCCCTCTTCTTGCTCCTCAGGGGTCATGAGCCCACATTCGCAGGCTATTGAGGACTTGCGGAGCTAGCAAGACGAGATGCGTCGCCTCCAGCGGGAGCAGACTGACGCCATCCGTACAGTCACCGAGCTTCTTCGAGGACATTCCATGACTCTAGACAGACTTCTGAGGGAGCGGCCGGGGTCGCACCCTCTACACAGTAGTCAGCTCCAGCACCGGAGGCAGGAGCTGTAGCCGACCCGCCACCTCTTGATCCTTGGGACGAGGATCCAGACATGTTAGGCATGGAGGCCGACTTCCCCGAGCGCGAGATCCGTGTGCTTCAGGAGCGTCTCCGCCACCTTCAGACGAGCTCTCGGCCTCCACACACATCCCGCTTTCGCGAGTTTTGATCATCGCCTGACCTCCACCCCAGCGACTTTCCTCTTCCTGGCGTCTTTCCCATCCCTCGTCCTTCCCAGCTTGTGGTTGCTCTCCCTACAGAGCGGCAACCCAAGAACTTCGAGACGCCACCCCCACAGGATGTCGGCGAGGACGGCTTTGACTGCTGGGAGATCCTCTTTCAGGTCTAGGCCACTTCAGAGTGCGTGTGGCCCTACTACCACAGTCCGTATCAGACTACGGACCGAGCTCAGGTGCTGATAGCGGCTAGGGCGATGCGCGGACTTCTCTACGCCATGCCGCGCGAGACCGTCGTCGACTTCCGCTCGTTCCTTGGCGAGGCATGCACAGGCACCGGGGCTGATCCACGCGGGGGCTGGGACCTAGCATTGTCCTTGCTTGATGCAGAGATGCATGCCACCTACGCCGCGCACATCCGTGCCTTTCACTCCACTCGTCAGGGGCCTGCCGAGCCTGGAGCCGACTACTGGCAACGTGCCATGCGCATTTGCACGCGCCTTAGGACCTTAGGAGGTACACTGCTGTGGGCGTTTCGCACGATCATGCTCGGGGTTCGCCTTGAGCACACAGACATCTTCACGAGGTACAGCGACACCGTGCTTGATCCTTTTTCGGCTTCACTATAGCTTCTTCCCTAGGCGCACCAGCTCTTCCTCCAGGTGACTTCCGCTTGTGAGGCAGCCGTGGCTCATCAGGAGACCTCCATTGCTGCCGCAATCATTGCATCACCACAGACGCCCCTCTTGCACACTCGTTCTCCATCCTCTGTCACGTCCTCCTCCTCCCCTTCCACCCCGACTACATCGACTCAGACACCGGGTATTGCGGCAACAGCACAGGGGGAGAAGGGGTGACAGAGGCGCGGCTTGAGCAAGTAGCAATTGCAGCAGCAGCCGTCATCAGGCAGTAGCAGTGGACGCTCCGTTCTCTGCTACAACTATGGAGGCGCCCATCGCTACACCAAGTGCCAGCAGTCGCTCGACTAGGCGGGGATTACTTGCGGGCTCCAGGCTGCGCACGCACTATAGTCTACGTCAAGCAGCACATCCTCCACGCGCGCAGCGACCACGACCGCAGTAGTTCCCGCCTCACCACTAGCGGCCGACGGCGACCTAGACCCATGTGACCGCACCATCACCGAGCTCCGACACCTTCTGGCGCTTTGCTTTCAAGGAGATGAGAGTGTTTTGTCACAGCCGGGTGGTTCAAAGACTGTCTGTTTGTCTGTTCTTGTAGCTCGGGATGACTTGTGGATGGGGGCACAGTCGGCATGTGATGACGATGGGCCTGACTATACAGATTGGATTCATGAGTCTCACCTTTGTGCCCTTCGTGGTTCCTCCCCACCTGCTACCCAACGTACGTCTGAGGCCGAGTGTTCCATTGCCCGTTGCACAGTGACGTCCTCTACTCGTGATTCCAGTGGCACTTGGATCATCGACTCCGGTGCCACTCATCACATGACATGTCATCGTAGTGATTTCATTGTTCTCGGCCTTGTTGCGTCTGTTCGTTTCGTCCACACAGGCTCTGGTCAGTCCTTGCCAGTCCAGGGTGTTGGGGTCGTATGTCTCGATGGTCCATCTGGCCCCCTCTACCTTTCCGAGGTGCTCTTTGTTTCTGACCTTGAGCTCGATTTGTTTTCTGTCCATGCTTGCACACTAATGGGACTCTCTGTGGAGCACACTGCAGAGTCCACGACTGTGACTACCATTGACACTCGTAGCATTGTTCTTTATGCCTCTGATGTGGATGACATGTATTGTGTCTCTCGGACTTCTGCTTCTTGCTCTCCCTCCTCTTCCACTTGTGTTTCTATCACTGGTGTTCTATCTCTTGAGCACTAGCGATTGCTTCATCGCCGCTTGTGTCATGTAGGCTCCGACATTGTGTCGAAGCTCATTTGGACACAACCCGCTCTCGGTCTTGACGCGGCTTCTTTCGACAAGCCGCCCAAGACTGACTGTATCTTCTATGCTCAGGGTAAGATGCATCGTCGCACCTACCCTGACTCCAGTTCACGCGCACTTCGCCCTCTCGGGTTAGTCCATTTGGACCTTCTTGGTCCCCTACCTGTCGAGTCTCTGTCCGATCGGGGTCGATACGTCCTGACCCTGACTGATGAATTCACCCGAATGCGATGGGTCTATAGCCTGCGCCAAAAGAGTGATGCCACTCTCGCAGTTTGCCTCTGGCTAGTGATGGCTGAGCGTCAGTCCCGCCACACGCTGCACACCTTCCGTTCGGATCGTGGCGGCGAATTTCTTGGCGAGATGGACATCTTCTTCGCGGAGCACGAGATTTTTCACCAGGTCTCCGCTCCTGCTACTCCTCAGCAGGAGTAGCAGTGTGTTCGTGAGCGCTGGAACCGCACCATGGAGGATGCTGTTCGCGCTATGCGGTCTGAGTGCGGTCTTCCAGAGTCCTTCGCTTTTGAAGGCTTTGCCTACATGACTTGCGTCTGGAACCGCCTCCCGCACGCTCCTCTTCCGGACCACGTCACACCATATGAGCTTTGGTTTGGCCACCGTTCTGACTTGCGCCTCGCTCGCGTCTGGGGATCCTTGGCTTCTGTGTGGTACACCGAGGACCAGTAGGAGTCCAAGGTCTCACGACGGGGTCGCTTGTGTGCCTTTGTCGGCATCTCCCCGCGGTCGAAGGCATGGCGGGTTTGGGACCCTGCTCGTCGTCGCATTGTTGAGTCCGGCAAAGCAGTCTTCTTTGAGTCCCTCACCTACGGTGATCTGACTTTGATCATGTCGATGTCTGTCACACACGTTCCCATGTGTGAGGTTTCTCGACGGATGGGGGAGTCTGCGCCTGCCAGCACCGCTCGCCAGGCTGATGTGTCCGTTCGAGCTCCCTCCACTTCTCTGGCTCTTGATGACCCAACGATCATTGTTGTCAGTCCAGAGATCTCTCCAGCACCGCTGACTTCTACCCCTGTCCCCCCACACCCCACAGGTACCCATGATTTTGTACCTGAGCATACTCCTGTGACCGTACCTTTGTCCGCCAGCAGTCCTGCCTCTGTGCGTGGACATGCCTCACCTGCTCCTACTGTCACACCGAGTCCCGTGTCACCCACACCCGCATCTCCTCGCATGGCATCACCAGCTCCCTTGCCTCAGCCCTCCCCAGCTACAATTGTGCCCGTTCTTGAGCGTGAGGTGCGCCCCTCTAGCCCGGATTACTCCTGTGAGCCTGGCGGTCGTCTTCGACCATTGTCTCCAGAGCTCAGCAATTGTCTTGTCCCGCACCTAGGCACTGTGCTCGCAGCATCGCGAGTAGTGATCCCGGCAGAAAGGCCCCAGGCCTGAGTGTCCGCACTAAGCACTCACAGGTGCATCCAAAGTGCCTCGTAGGGCACAACCTCGTCACTCGCGTGTTTCATGTCGCTTGTAATGCTGCAGCCGATCTTGTGGTTGGCATGCCTAGCACTGAGGCATGCACTCTTGCCAAGCAGAGCTCTCCCTCCATGGTGCCTGACCCGGGCATGCTGAAGGAAGCTCTCACATCACAAGATGCTAACGGTTGGCGTGCTGCCTGTAAGGATGAGCTTCGCGCCATCCGAGAGCATGGAGTTTACGAGCTAGTCGACCTTCCACTTGGGAGGAAGGCTATTCAGGTCAAGTGGGTCTTTCGTAACAAAGTGAACCTGGATGGCTCACTGGAATGCCGCAAGGCTCGCTTGGTCGTCAACAGGTACTCTCAGACTGAGGGCATCAATTACACTGACGCCTTTGCCCCTGTCGGCTGCATGACCTTAGCTCGGGCTCTGTTGAGTTTAGTGGCTCAACATGACTGGGAGCTGCACCAAATGGATGTGAACAATGCGTTCCTCCATGGTTCTCTAGATGAGGAGATGTACGTTGCTCAGCCACCTGGCTTTGAGGACGGTGACAAGGTCTGGCGCTTGCGCAATTCCTTGTATGACCTCATGCAGTCTCCTTGATGTTGGAAACAGGAGATCCCTCGTGCGTGATATGTATAGAGCGAGGCAGATCCCTCTCTCTTTATCCGACGGACGCCTGAGCGATTCACAGCCATCCTAGTCAATGTCGACGACCTTCAGATCGCGTCTTCTTCACTAGATGTCGTGAAGGAGGCCAACGATGTCCTCCAAATTGTGTATAGGATGAAGGACCGTGGTCCAACAGTGTTTCTTGGCATGGAGATCGTGCGAGACCGCAGACGGCGTACTCTACTGTTGCATCAGGCCCGATACGCATGTGTTGTGGGGGAGTGCTTCAGCGACCTTCTCCGCGTAGTGCCTACGGTTTCCACACCTCTCACGCCTGACAGGTAGGATGGCGTGAAGGTGGACAATCCCACACAGCTGGAGGAGACAATGGATGTTACCTCGTACCTCCGTCTCATTGGATCTCTGATGTACCTGTCCATTACCACACATCACGACATCGCATTTGCCGTCAACCTCCTTGCCCAGTTTTTGCAGGCTCCATGCGCTTGAGCCTTCACGTGGCTGTGGGAGTGGTACGGTACGTGGTCTCCACACCGTACCTCGGACTCTGCTTTCGCCGGCAATATTCAGTGGTCCTTGACGGCAACACCGACCGCGACTAGGCCTGGAGCCCAGGTGGACGAAGTTGCATAGGTTACATCTTCCTACTCCGTGGGACCGATGTGTCCTGGCGCAGCGAGAAGCAGGGCTGCATTGCACGTAGTTCATTGGAGGCAGAGTACGTTGCTCTGGGTGCAGGGGCTGCTGAGGCGGTATGGCTACAATACCTGTTTCTTGAGCTTGGCTAGTCAGTACCTGCCATTGTGCTTCGTTGCGACAACCAGAGTACTTTTGCCATTGCAGAGAACTCTGGTGTTTTCCATGCTCGCACGAAGAACATTACGGTTGAGCATCACTTTGTGCATGATTTGGTGGAGCGACACGTGATCTTCGTCATTTGGGTTGGCACTGACATGCAGCGTGCTGACTTCTTGACAAAGGCACTAGCACGCGGAAAGTTCCTGGTGGCCATTCGTTCTGTTGGACTTCACCCCTTGCCTTAGAGTGGTTGAGTGTCGGGTGTGACTGTGTCCATGTCACATTTTTCATTGCACCAACTGTTGTACCCGTCTTAGTATTGCACGTGTATGGCAATGCAAACCATCGGGTCATGGGGGAGTGTTGTGATTTGAGACATTCCTGTGGACCTATACAGTTTACTGTGACCACTCAGCCATGTCCATATTTGTGCAGATCCCTGATGCGGACCCCGTTGGCATGGGTACGTCATGTGGTGGCGGTCTACCAGCCTGGAGCTGACCGACGACCGATCAAGAGCTCTGGAAACTACCCGAGACCTCCTTCAGGTTTTCTGCAGCACACCAGAGTTTATCGGTGGACTAGCTTTTGGCCCGATTTGCATGTTTTAGTCTTGTCTGTCCACTGTTTGATGCCGGACACATGCATGTAACCAGTCGTAGCGTCCGGCTTTTGATTCTACACGTCTAGGTTCAGAAGGTGTAGCATTGTGATATGTCTGCGCAGAGTTTCGGCCAAAACAATGGTTTTTGGCCGGTTTTAGGACAGATCTTACACTATCGTGCGACACCCGTCGTGCGCCGCGGCAAGTACTTATGCCATGGACCTGTCATTTGTCATTTCTTTCTGCAAATGCTTTTGAAGAATTCTGACACTTTGCCTTGTGTCTCCTAGCCAGACCCTTGCCGTTGTGTGCACGACTTGTGACTATCGTCATCGTCTGACTAGGCACTGATGCCTAGTCTGTAGCTTTGTCGCTAGGAAGCTTCCACACATCTTCTTAGGTATGCATGTCCATACACGTGCAGCACTGAAACGAGTACAACAACGAGTGCAAAAACAGTTGTGAGACGGACACAGATACACCCCAAGCTCAACCTCTCTCAGGCAAAGGGTGAAGCCCAACAGAATGAATGGCCACAAGAAACTTCCCGTGCGGTAGTGCCTTTGTCAGGAAGTCAGTACGCTGCATGTCAGTGCCAACCCATATGACAGAGATCACAAGTCGCTCCACATTATCACACACAATGTGATGCTCAACCACAATGTGCTTAGTGCGAGCGTGAAAGGCACCAGAGTTCTCCGCAATGGCAAGAGCATTCTGGTTGTCGCAGCGAAGTACAATGGCAGGTACTGACTGACCCAGGTCAAGGAACAGGCGTTACAGCCACATTGCTTTAGCAGCCCCTGCACCCATAGCAACATACTCTGCCTCCAAAGAGCTACGTACAATGTAGCCTTGTTACCCACTACGCTAGGACACAACGGTACCAGCGAGCAAGAACACGTAGCCAGTGCAACTGTGTCCATCTCGACTCGAGGCCTAGTCGTTGTTGGTGTAGTCGTCAAGAACCACCGAACATTGCCGGCGAAAGTAGAGTCCAAGGTGCGGTGTGGAGACCACGTACCACACCATTCCTAATGCTGCATGAAGGGCTATAGTACTTGGAGCCTGCAAAAACTGTGCAAGGAGGTTAACGGCGAAGATGATGTCGGGGCGTGTGGTAGTGGCCAGGTACATCAGAGATCCAATGAGGCGGAGGTACAAGGTCACATCCACTGTCTCCCCCAGCTGTGTGGGATCATCCACCTTTAGGGGATCCTGTCCGTCATTTGTGAGAAGTGTGGAGGGCGTGGGCACTTGGTGAAGGAGGTCACTAAAGCGCTCCCCCACAACAGGCGTATTGAGCCTGATGCAACGGAACTATCCGATGTCTGCAATCTCACGCGATCTCCATGATAGAAACACCTCTGTAAGACCAAGAACCTTCATCCTGTGAACAGTCAGGAGGATCGCTTTGGCCTCCTTCACGGCCTCCATGGAAGGAGACGCAATCAGGAAGTCGTCCACATAGACCAGGATGGCTGTGAACTGCTCTGGCGTCCGTCAGATAAAGAGAGAGGGATCTTTCGCGCTTTGTACATATCCTGCACGAGTTAGAGTGCCGGTGATCTCCTGGTTCCAACACCGGGGAGACTGCTTGAGGGTGTACAAGGACTTACGCAAGCACCAGACATTGTCACCGTCCTCAAAGCCTGGGGGCTGAGCCACATAAATCTCCTCATTCGGAGAGCCATGGAGGAACGCATTGTTCACATCCATCTAATGTAGTTCCCCGTTATCATGCTGAGCCACTGTACCGAACAGAGTACGTGCTCAGGTCATGCGGCCGACAGGGGCAAAGGTGTCAGTGTAATCGATGCCGTCAATCTGAGAGCACACCTTGACGACCAAGCGAGCCTTCTGGCGTTCCAGTGAGCCATCTGGCTTCACTTTCTTGCGAAAGACCCACTTGACCTGAATGGTCTTCCTCCCAAGTGGAAGGTCGACCAGCTCGTAAACTCCGTGCTCTTGGATGGCGGAAAGCTCATCCTCGCAGGCAGCATGTCAAGCGTCAGCATCATGTGATGAGAGAGCTTCCCTAAGTGTGTCTGGATCAGGCGCCATCAAGGGAGAGCTCTAAGTGGCAAGTGCACACGCCTCAATATAGGGCCTGACGACCACAAGGTCCAGTGTTGTATCAAAAACGATATGAAACTCGTGAGTGACAAGGTCGTCCCCTCCAGGGCACTCTGGATGTACCTCTGTGTGAGCAATGCGGACACTCAGGCCTAGGGCCTTTGTGCTGGGATCACCACTCGTGATGCTACAAGTGGAGCGCCTGCGCGCGGGACCTGATACTTGCCGGACTTCGGAGACCAATGGTCGAAGATGACCGCCGGGCTCACGCGAGTAACCTGGGCTCGAGGGAGTGACCTCAGGCATAGAGACAGGCACAACCATAGCTGGTGAGGGCTGAGGCAAAGGAGTAGGTGATGCAGTGTGAGGAGATGTGTGTATGGGAGACACGGGACTGGGTGTGACTGTAGGGGCAAAAGTCAAGGCAGGACCATGCAAAGAGGTAGGAGTATTGGTGGACACAGGTACGGAATCATGGGTATCTGTTGGGTGTGAGGGAACACGGGTAGAAGCCGGCTGTGCTGGAGAGATCTCTTTGCCGACAGCGATGATCGCTGGGTCATCAAGAGCGGTAGACAGAGAAGTGGAGGGGGCTCGAACGGATACATCAACCGGGCGAGGGGTGCTCGCAGGCCTAGAATTTCCCATCCGTCAAGAAGCCTCTCATGTAGGACCGTGCATGACAGACGTCAACGTGATCAAGGTGAGATCACGCTAGGTGAGAGACTCAAAGAAGAGCACGTCGGGGGACTCAACGATGCGACGACGGGCGGGATCCCAAAAACGCTAGGTCTTCGACCGCAGGGAGATGCCCACAAAGGCACACAAGCGACACCGCGGCAAGACCTTGGATCCCTGCTCGTCCTCGGTGTACCACACAGAAGCCACGGATCCCTAGACACAAGCGAGACGCAGGTCAGCACGATGGCCAAACCAGAGATAGTATGGTGTGACGTGGTCTGGAAGGGGACCGCGCGGGAGGCGGTTCCAGACCCACGTCATGTAGGCGAATCCTTCAAAGGCAAAAGACTCCGGGAGACCACACTCAGACCGCATAGCACGAACCGTATCCTCCATGGCATTGTTGTGGCGCTAGGAGACACCGTTCTGCTGAGGAGTAGTAGGAGCGGAGACATGATGAAAACCCTCGTGCTTAGTGAATAAACTGTCCATCTCGCCAAGAAACTCGCAGCCGCGATCCAAGCAGAAGGTATGTAGCATGCGACGGGACTAACGCTCAGCCATCACTAGCCAGAGGCAAACCACAAGAGCGGCGTCACTTTTCTAGTGCAGGCTATAGACCTAGCGCATCTGGGTGAAGTCATCAGTCGGGGTCAGGATGTATCAGCCCTGATCGGATAGGGATTTGATAGGAAGAGGACCGAGAAGTTCTGAATGGAGTAACTTGAGAGGGTGAAGTGCGCAAGATTGGGAGTCAGGATAGGTGCAACGATGCATCTTACCTTGAGCGAAGGAGAGAAAGTCAGTCTTGGGCGGCTCCTCGAAAGAAGCCGCGTCAAGACCAAGTGCGAGATGTGTCCGAATGAACTTTGACAAAGTGTCGGAGCCAACATAACATAAGCGACAATGCAACAATCGCTGGTGCTCAGCAGATAGAATGACAGTGACAAAGACACGAGCAAGAGGGGAGGGGAAGCAAGAAGGAGAAGAAATCAAAGAGACACGATACAGATCATCCGCAATATAGGCACAAAGGACAACGGTATGAGTATCAATAGGAGTCACAATTGTCGAGTCTGCAGTGTGCTTTATAGAGATTCCCATAAGTGTGCAGGCACGAGCAAGCTGAGCTCAAGGTCAGGCACAAAAAGCACCTCGAAAAGATACATGGGGCCAGGCAAACCATCGAAGCATACAACCCCAACACCCTGGACCGGCAAGGACTGACCAGAGCCTGTGCGAACGGAACGAACTGAAGCAACAGGACCGAGAACAACGAAGTCACTACAAAGATAGGTCATGTGATGAGTGGCATTAGAATCGGTGATCCAAGTACCACTAGGATCACAATTGGAGGACATCACTATACAACAGGCAATGGAACACTCGTCCTCAGACAGGCGCTAAGCAAAAGGTGAGGAGGAACGACGAAGGGCACAGAGGTGTGACTCATGAATCCAATCGCTACTGTCAGGCCCATTGTCATCGCATGCCAGTTGTGCCCCTCCAGACAAGTCATCACGAGCGACAAAGAAAGACAAACAAACAGTCTGTGAATCACTCGGCTGTAACAGCATACTCGCACCTCCCTGAAAGCAAAGCGCAAGAAGGTGACGGAGCTCGGCGATAGTGCGGTCACGCGGGTCCGGGTCGCCACTACTCGCCTGTTAGGAAACGGGAACTGTTGCAGGCGTGGTCGTCGCGCGACCGGAGGATATGCTGCTCGACGTAGCCCGCTTCATGTGTACAGCATGAAGACCGTGGGTGATCCACGTCCAATCCAGCGACTGTTGGCACTCAGTATAGCGATGGGCGCCTCCACAGTTGAAGCAGTGGTCTGTACGTCCACTTCTACCGCCCGATGAGTGCTGCTTCTACGACTGTTGCTGACCCGAACCACACTTCTTCTTACCCTTTTTCCCCTGTGCTATGGCTGCCATACCCTACATCTGAGTCGGGGTAGCCAGGGTGGAAAGGGACGAGGAGGGTGTGCCACAGGATTGAGAGGTGGTCTATAAGAGGGGCGTCGGCGGTAATGCGATGACTGCTATAGCAAGGGAACTCTCCTGAGGAGCCACGGCTGCCTTGCTGGCAAATGTCACCTGGAGGAAGAGCTTATGCGCCCGAGGAAGAAGTTGAAGGGAGGTAGAAAAAGGCTCGAGCATGCCGTTGTTGTACCCGGAGAAGATGTCTGCATGCTCAAGACAAACTCCGATCATGAGCGTGCAAAGCGCCTACAGTTGTGTACCTCCTGAAGTCCCGAGGCGTATGTAGATGCGCATTGCACGCTGCTAGTAATCAGCTGTGGACTCGGTAGGTCCCTGACGAAGGGAGTGGAAAACAAGAATGTGAGCCGCATGGATGGCGTGCGTCTCTGCAGCAAGCAGAGACGTTGTCAGGTCCCAGCCCCCACGCGGATTAGCACCCACGCTCATGCGGCCTCTCCAAGGAAAGGGCAGAAGTCCACGACGGTCTCGCGTAACATAGTGTAATGAAGTCCGCGCATCGCCCGAGCCCTTGTCACTACTTGAGCGTGATTCGTAACTTGGTACAGACTATGATAGTAGGGCCACACCCCCTCTGAAGTGGCCCACACCTGGAACACAGTCTCCCATTAGTCAAAGCCGTCCTCGGTGACATGGCGTTGGGACGGTGTGTTGAAGTCCTTGGGTTGCCGCCCTGTGGGGAGAGCAACCACATGTGGGAGGAACGAGGGATGGGAAAGACACCGGGGCGAGGAAAGTCGATGGGGTAGGGATTAGGCAAGGGGCAGATATTTGGGAACAGAGAGGCGGGATGCGTCTGAAGCTAGTGGAGACGCTCCTGAAGCACGCCAATCTCCCTCTCATGGGTGTCATCATCCATCTGTGGCATGCCAAGGTCCTCATCCAAAGGATTGAAAAGTGGCGGGTCCTTTCATGTTGCTCTCCCCGGTGTAAATGCTGACTGATGTACAGAAGGTATGGCACCGCCGATTCCCCTGGATGTCTGCTGTGGGGCCGTGGACTGACCACGAATAAGATCAGTGAGTGCACGGATGGCGTCAGTCTGCTTGTGCTGCTGACGACATATCTCATCCAGCTGACTCTGCTGATCCGTAATGGCCTGCGAGCGTGGGCGTGAGGAGGAGGAGGAGGAGGGATTTGCTTGTCCTTAGCACTTGCCACCGGTTGGAGCCATGTCAGTGCTCACTATGGACCGGGACGTCAGACTGGTCTGATTTCAGGATTTTTAGCAGTTCTCGAGGGTTCAAAAAGTCAAGGAAAAATGACGTTTTGACCCCAAAACTGCTGATGTCAGCAACGCCAATGGTGACGTCAACGTTTTTTGCGGAAACAAGAAAAGCTAGAGTTTTTCACGGTGGCGCAAACCACGCCAGCCTTTTTTTATGAGTCATGCGGACTCCTTGATGGGGGTGATTGCGTCACCCCCCTTGCCCTACGCTGCCCTGTGCAGCCGTACGTAGGCCTACGCAGCCCTGCACAACCCTTCGTAGCCTTGCGCAGCCCTACACAGCCCTGCACAGTGTTGTGCAGCTGCTGAGTAGCTGTGTAGCAGTGCTGTGCAGCGGTGTTGCGCAGAAGCATTGTTGATGTGGCCGCCGTCGCAGCTATTGCGCTACTGCTGCTTCTGCCGCCATTGCTGCGCTACTTTTACAGCCCGTGGCTGCTGGCATTGCTCGCAGCCACTACCACGAACTTTTGCAAGCTGATTTTTCTCCCTCCTTTTTTTTTTACAGATAGGCAGCTAGACAACGCTGCTACTGCCACCCAGTGTTTCTGCTGCTCCGCGTGTCTGTCGGAGGTAGAAAATGCCGCAACTCACCCTGTATGGTGGTCTGAATTTTGTGGTGATGTCGCTGCTCCAAACGGCTGCAACGAGTCCCAAGATACGGCGGCGGCGGTGACGCTCACTGCTGCTGCGGGTGCTGCGTCTCTGCGGCAGAGCTCAGTGAGAGAGGTATCGCTCCTCTGATATCATGAGAGTATGCGTGGAATCTTCCTAGCAACACAGCCGCTGACTAGGCATTAGTGCCTTGTGAGATGATGACAACAGTCACAAGTTGTACACACAACGGCAAGGGTTTGGCTAGGAGACACAAGGCAAAGTGTCAGAATGCTTTAATAGCATTTGCAGAGAGAAATGAAAAATGGCAGGTCCATGGCATAAGTACCTGTCGTGGCGCACGGCAGGTTTCGCACACGGCAGCACAAGTTCTGTCCTAAAAACCAGCCTGAAACCGCTGTTATGGCCGTAACTCAGTGCAGACATGTCAGAACTCTACGCCGTCTAAACTTAGACGTGGAAAATCACAAGTCGAACGCTATGACTGGTCACATGCATGCATCCGGCATCAAACGGTGGACACACAATGCAAAAACAGGCAAATCGGGCCCATGGCCAGTCCACTGATAAACTCCTACATGCTGCAGAAAAACTGCAGGAGGTTCCAGGCATCGTCTAGAGCTCTGAGACGGTCGTCGGGCAGCTCCAAGCTGGTAGTCCACCACCGGAAGACGCACCGGTACCACCTGGGTCCGTATTAGGGATCTGCACGGGCATGGATATGGCCGAGTGGTTACAGTGAAGTGCACTGGTCGACATGAACATCACAAATCACAACAGCCACGACTCTAGAAATTGTATGAGCCATGTCTCTGGTCAAGGAAAGTTTATTTTGGCCCCGAAAAGTAGTCGCGATGGGTGAATTGGGGGCATCTTAGCAAAAGGGCCAAAAGGCTCGGGTACCCATCCAAGGAAAAGCATGACTCTCATCCACGCAGTACCGGCAAAAAGAAAACCTGAGAAGCCCAACCCAAAATCATGCTTGCTCGCGGCATACATTGACAACGGAGCTAAAAAAAGAGTTCATGGGCATCCGGCCAATCGATGGTGAGCGACGAGAGGTGTTGATCGCATACCTCGCCATCCACCGACTAGGTACTGGTCGATCGACAACTTGTGAGATATGCGATGAGCGCTTCTTGTCGCTAATCGTCGATCGGCCACAATCCTTGATCGCAAGGGGAACTCCAGAAATCTGGCCAGGTGGGAAAACAGAAACAAATGAATCAAGTTGAGTTTGAAAGCAGAAAAACTAAATGAAACTATTCACTGACTATACTCAAGGGGTTTGGGTCTTTATTTTTGCGCATCCCTAACAACGCATGGGTAGTCTGGAACTCCCCATAGACCTTACACAAAAATCATTTGTATCACAACCATTTAGGGGTTTGTGATAGCTGTGGATGAGGCCAAATGTCATGCGTCGTCGACGCATGACATGCGACCTCAGCATGCCTTTTTTCCCCTTTATGGTGTTAGTGCTGGAGCAGTATCGCCGTCACTTGGGAATTTGGTGTATTTTGTGTTCAACAATGGGGAGTTGGGTTTCATTGTTCCAAAAACTAGGTATATGCGTCTTGCGCCCTTTAAACCATCATATCAATTTTCAACCTTTTTTAGTATATACGATGTGTCAATCGACGGCTAACTTGACGCACGTGGTCTTTCAGTTAGGGTATGATGATCAGTTGGAAGGCATTCATCTTTGGTTCGTTCAGGTTGCAAGTGCTTGAAGATTGGACACATTATGTTTTGTTTTTTCAGCTGTCCATACCTATTCGTCGCATTCTACTTCGAATGTCCATGAAACGGTCTTCCCCAGAATTATTGTTTTTGGATGACCAAACAACGTTTATTCATGATAATTATGTGAGTCGAACAGCGTCCTTCGGCTCATAGAACACAACCTTTGTGGAAGCCATGCTTGGACAGTCTGGCATTCCAGACTGTCCAATCATGGGGTCCATAATCTTGCCGCATGTCTTAACTCACTTGCTGCAAAGCATGCAGTGCCATAGCTTGCGACAGTTTTTTCAAGAGCATGCGGACATCATGTACAACAAGTGTGTATCCCACCGCTGAACTGGGATGACCCGACCCCTCATGAGACTGGCCTCCTATGGAGGACGAGGCGGCAGACGTTGGTGAAGAAGAGGTTACAGCTGGAGAGGAGGGAAGTTCTGTTGTGGCTATTGCAACAATGGTGCAGTGAATGTGCTTGTTTTGTAGCACACTCCACCAGTCGTTCAAGCATTGTGCTATGCATTTCCACACGGTATCCATGGTCAATCACGTGAAAAAAGCACATTATTCAACGATCGTTCATAAAAAGTACGCACATGATGGAAAGTAAAAGAACACTTCATGGAATTGATCACATGATGTACTAATTCTATTAAACAAAACCCTGAGCATCATTCATTGTGTGTATAATGAGAACAAGTTTATTGGAAGTTGCAAAGAAGTATAATGATTTCCAACTATGTTTTGTTTCCATGTCATATGTACATTCCAATGTGAGATGGCAAAATGAGATAATGAAGGAAGGCAAAATGACATAAGGGCTTACCCTAGTGCCACATGATTTCGTTGTTCAAAATGTTTTTCAAGGTGCACACCAATTTCGTTATGCAAAGCATTTCTGGGTTTGCACATCAATACAATGAAATCAGTCAAACCCGCACACTACTTTCGTGGAGAATATTCAAATCCCCAATAACTTCGCACTTCATATCTTCGATTCTTGGCCGGAAATGTCCTCTACAGCCACCTCTGCGAAACGAAGGAGTGCACTTTAGAGATTGTTATAGTCCAGGGGTCAAACCGGATCGCAGAGAAATAACAAAGTGCACACAAAAAAGCCACGAACATACTGCTCGCACACACAAATACTTAAATTCGTTTTGAAAAACAATTAACTTGGAACGAAATCATCTGGCAGCATGGTATATGTTTCTATGGGCATGGCTATGTTTCCTCTTTTCCTTATTTGTGCCTAATATCTTTGATGGTCTATTAGATGGCTCTAGTCGAATGCAAAGGCATACATTTGAAAAAACTTTGCATGATGAAATCCAAGCAATATCTCGACTGTCACTCGATTGGCAGCTTACCAACCAATCACAGTCTGGTACAACTGTTGAACAAGCGACAATCGAGTGGTATGCTCGCAAAAATGCAGGACGGGTGTTGCTTTTACTAATATGTTGTTAACGGACCATCCTTGTCGATAATCTATACGTATCTTCATTGGTGGACTTGACAAACATACGTTCAAGAGTGTTTGAAGAATAATTTGTAAACAGATGTGTCATGAGAGGGTGCAAAACTCAGAAAAGACACACAATGCATAGATGCTATCATCTCGATGGGCGAGCAGGCGACATCACCGGAAAAAAAACTAGAGAATACATTAGTGTGTTCTATGATGCATCTTAAAGCTACATTCGTCCAATACAATTTCTCTATTGGGATAAGGAGGTCTAGCGACTGGTTGTTTGTATCCCCTTCTAAAGATAAAAGTGTATTGTAGAAATGTATTGGAGAGTGAAGCTTAAGGTGGTATGAAAGATTACACTAGTGCATTCTACATGAACGCATACGTAGGAATTACATTAGTGTACAAGAAACTATATTGATACAATACACTACTCAATACAGTTCCCCAGTACACTCCTTGACTTTGGGAGGGGGGGGGGACAAGAAGGGAAACGAGAGGGTGCCAAAATCAACGAAGGTACATGATGCGCAGATATCATTCTGTTCATGGAGGAACAGGAGATGTCACTCGGGAAAAATGTGTTTTAGAAAGTTGTGTATTATTTGACGTGTCTATCACCTAGATTGTGAGCAACACTCATGTAAAATAACTTCTTTGATGGGGGAGGGTGGACCTCAGGCTCGGTTATTTGGATCCTTCTCCCTCAAAACATAAAAGTGGATTTCATCAATGTATCGGAGAGTTTAGCTGTGGGCGGGTTAAAAAAATGCATTAGTGTATCATACATATTCATAAAATGGAAAATGAATAAGTGTACAATTGATCTACATTGGCATAATACCCTCCCCAATATAAGCCTATAATACACTTTCTAGCTTTGTGGGAGGGAGGAAGGAGTAGGGATCCAAAGCTCTGAGCAGTGGGATGTTCAAGGAAGCTGTGCATGCAGTTGGCTTATTGCGTGCACCCGATGCTCCTGGCTGAATTGATACGTGTTTTTCCGTCCCTTGTCTGTGTTCCTTCATGTGGTGTATGGGTTGTTCGTCTGTGGGTCATGGGGGAGTGTTGGTTTGTCTGTCAAACACGCAAGTGACCTCTTGAATCCTTCACTCTCACACACACACACACACACACACACACACACACACACACACACACACACACACACACACACACATACACACACACACACACACACACACACACACCATTCCTGCAGGTGACTGAGCAGAATGGAAGCTATGGAGCCGTGCATCACTGGCGTCTTTGCCGGGTGCAAAATCAGTGGGCTCGACCATGCTTAGCTCTGTTGGAGTGAATACATTTCTGCTCCAAACATTTGGTGATGAGCCTTGTATGGCTGAAAAATAAGAGATCTCGTTAGATATACATGCTTCACATACGTTTGTGGTCGATGTGGTTCATGTTTTATGTACTTTNGTGACACTCTCATCCGCCTATGCCGCAACTTCGCCGCCCTGCAGTTCAGCAGTCTCTCGTCCTAGCTGATCCAGTCTCTCGGCACTGCAACACTCGTGCTTCACAGTTTTGCACTCAACGTGCCATGGCACTCTCGCCTTGGTCCGCCGTACCCTAAAACATCTCCGCAACTCAGCAGGTCTACAGTCCTGCTGCTTCACACCACTGTGGCGCCTGCTCTCTCTCGTCCAGGCTGTCCGCACTTCGGCAGCACCACAACACTACAGGCCAACGATCTCACTGTGTGGTACATCTTGAATGTAACAAGAAGAATTTCCATGTGCGGGGTTTCAGGTTTCCAGCATGTGAAGGGCACAACCATCCCCCTTGGCCGCAATGTCTCGACATGTTACGTACCAATTGCCGATGCATAATGAAACGATTGACAGTGTCATGGTCCACACATCCGAGGTACAATGAGGGCTCCCGTATGTTTGCTGCTTAAGTGTAGCCTTGCCAAGTCACAAGATATGCATTCACTTCTTTGTGTTGTGAGTGCCATCTCTCGCATGTCCTTGTCCACCTGGACAGTTTATAGTGAAGATTCCTCCCATTCAGGGATGCTATCTCCAGATTCTCTTCGTGATTTCCCTTTTCGGTGGAAAGAATCTAATGTGTTCTTAGTTTTTCACAAGAGTGTCACATCTAGGCAAGAGCGCTAGTGCCACAGGCTAGGAGCACACCGGCGTGGAGAAGTGGGGTGAAGGTCATTCCTGGAGAGAGATGTTGCCCTTGTATGTGTCACTCTTGGTTGACCACGTGTCTGGGTCATACATGGGGTTGTATTAGTTGACATTGGCACCATGATTTTTCACAAATTGGATGGTACCCTTGTCCTTCAAGGGAGAGCATGAGGCATCAATGTTTCCCTTCGTGCCACCGGGGAGATCAAAGGATTTCTACACATTAAAACTCTTGCTTCTAGCGAGGACTTTCACAATGAAAGCAGCATGAGCAACCCTTCTACCAGGCCAGGTCGGAAGGACAATGCCGGCGATTGAGTTGGAGAGTGCAATGACGGTAGCCATGGTGTCAAGATATCTACAAGGGGGGAAAAGTTTTCACAGCCATTCATCTCATTACAAGAAGGTTGATTTTTCCATCCTCGTTGAGGTTTCCAATCTATAGGCTTTCTGTAACCATTGTAAGTATTGATGTTTGAGTCTTGCCAACCATTCCAATCCTAGATTCGGCATTGCAATCATATGTAGGTTAACTTCATTATTGTGGTCATTTGTGAAAGGTTATCTTACATGCTATGGGTTGTCATTGCATGTTGCAAGTCATGTTTGAGGCCCCTACACCAAAGGTATCGGGACTCGAGAACATCAACAACCATCAGCTCCAATCATTTACCTTAGTGATGGAGGAGCTACAAAATGTGCCCATGCTTGAAGATATGTTCTCAAGTCAATCCAGAATTTGAGTGGCACTCCTTGAGTCAATTGATCTTATCAATTTAAAGGGACCAACGGTTTGGATGTGGCTGACTAGTCTAGTGTAGTTCTCCACTGTTGCTAGGGCCAAAAGCTTCTTAAACAAGATTAACCTTCCGGCCTCACTCTCCTGTGGCATGACTTTGAGTTGTTGGTCCGATGTAAAGGACATCTAATGTCAGCAGGAGACTGGCGCGACAAAATAAACGACTCATGCAACCTCTATCAAATTGTCTACCACAGTCATCTTACCTCTCAAGTACATCAATCTAATTTGGCAATGTTTTCTCACTCCACCGGAAATCAGGGAAGACTTCACATGTGCCATTCTTGCATATTTTAGAACTATTTTAGAAGTAGTTTGACGCATGGTACAAGCTGTAGCAACTACATCAACAGTTGAGCATGATGGAGTAGAACAAGTGGTGTCATCTTTCCTCATGAACTCTGTTTTCAGCCTCAAGCATGCCATCGGGAGAGAAATCACAATGTTCAACATCCATGACAGCCTTCTGTGGATGACCATAAGAGTCAATTGCATTGAAAGCACCAAATACAATACTCGGATGCAAAAATCAATAGCTCACGACACCAAGGCCATAATTCTTACTGTGGCAACAGGGAGTATCAGCCGGCTGAGACCTCTGCTCTGATGGAGATTGACCCTGTCCGCAAGCATGAGCAACGGATATGCTATAGTTACAAGACGCCAGGCCACATTGTGTGTAACTTTCAGAAGTGGCAACATCAGGTCATAAGGGGGGATGTTGCAGAAAAAGTACAAGTAGTCAGAAAACGACAGAGAACAGGGATAGACAGTGAAGCTTTTGCCTGGTCCAAAAAGCTGCACCAACTAATAACCCACCTGAAAGAATCTCAATGCCACGAATAAGGGTTCCTGAAATCACATAATTTCTCTTCAGAATATACGAGGGGTACTAGGACAATTGGAGCATACGTGACTAGCTGGTTTTACTACTATGAGTAAACCCGAGGGGATAAAAAGTCGCAAAATGGCACCAATATTACTTTGTAGGGGAGCCTCTCACCGTTTCCTCACAACTGTATGGTTTAGGAGTTGGGTTTTGAAGAGTAACCATGAACATAGAGCTACATAGATGTCAACTTCCCGGACTCCTTCCACTGAAAATTGAAGGGTTGTTGAATGTAACAATGTGGAGAACATACCCAATGAGTGATTGCAAAATAATATTCTGATAATGTTTCCTTTAACAATACAATTCGCAACTAGACCTTGAGAGCAACACAACCTATCTTTCCATTTATGGTAGGAAATGACGACTGCCTTAGAACGAGTGACCCACAACCCAACGACGGTTACATGACGTGGTAGAGGAGGAAGAGTACATGGAAGTTGCAGCATCCACAACAAGAAAACACGGTATACTCATCTCGCTTGATGTGGTCAAGAGATATAGGTTGTTGTTCCACAAGGAACTAAGTAAAGAGGGAAAAATCACCGTAGTGGCCATAACGGGCTCAGAAGCCTCATTGGCGTGCAAACTAGCAAGATGTGTGGATGCACCAAAGAGTTTGCAACAATAATCTAGGAGTTCAAATGGGTTTTCCTGGACAAAATTCCCTGAGTTACCTTTGCAATGCAACCTCGGCCCCAGATCAACCTGAAGCCACGACACAAACTAAGCTATTGGGGACCTATCTAATGAGTGACCACGAGCTAACTGAGCAGCATCGCCAGCTGGACAAAATGTTGGAGAAGGGTTTCATCCACCAATCCACGTCTTCCCACACAACTTTGGTATTTTTTTTAATCAGAAACAAAACTGGAAAATTGTGTGTATTATCGAGGGTTGATTAACATTATCATCAAGAACTCTACCCTCTCGCACGAGCAAACACGCTTTTTGACCAAATCGAAGAGCGCAACCTTTCACCAAAATCAACCATTAAAGCAGTTGTCACCACATCAGCATGCCTGATGAGGACACTGTAAAGATCATGTTCTGTACCCGCTACGACTCCTTTGAGTTCATGATTATGTTTTTTGGACTCACAAAATCCCCAATAACATTCACGGCGGTAATGAACAGTACTGTTTTGTTGTATTCAATGAGTTGTTGGTTGTTTATCTCAAAGGCAATCTAATGTAAGACCGCACTTTAGAGAAGAATTATGGACATTTCCAAAGATTCTTCAAGAATTTACCATGGAAGACCTTTTTGAAAGTTTCTTGAAGTGTAAGTTTGGTCGCCTTTTGGTCAAGTTTTTGGGCCACACCACCGGTGGCCGATGGATTACCGCAAAAGAAGGTTGCAGAATTTGCTAGTTGGCCGAAAGCCACCAATGTCCGAGACATTCCAAGTGGTTTTTGAGATGTGCGACTACTACCATCGCTTTTGTACATGATATTGCCAGAGTGTTAGTGCCTTTCTGTATTCTCAGTCGTAAACCCACGGAGTGGAGTTGGAAAAAAGGCAAAAAAGGGACGTTCAGTGCTTTGAGAATTACTTTGACTGCTGCATCAACCTTCCAATGCATGTATCTAATGAATAAGTGATACATTAAATCATGGTTATTGTCGCGTTTCACACAGTAGAGAGGTTATCCTTTTAGCCATCTTGAAAAAGGCATCCCAAGGGTCATCCAACCAAAAGGGGACCGCCCAGGAGGGATGGGAACAGGCAAGGGAAGCGGCTTGGGACTGGTTTCAGGTACCCCAGCAGCTCTAGCAGAATTTTCTAGAGCTTAAGGCTCTCATCTGAAAACTGGGCCCAGAGTGGGTCTAACAAATTGTTGTTGAAAATTTCTTGACAGAAAATGCGCCTTGTGTGTTTTTCTTGCATCCCCGGCAGTATGGTTGTCAATTTCTGAGTGTAGCATAGGTGGTGGAAGGGCTGATGGTACCCAAGGAGGCAACGGCGGTGATCCATCGGCCGTGATCCTCACAGCCACTTCCATAGCGTAGCTAGATTTGGGGTCTAAACATCAGATCCCGTCGCAGCTAGGAACCAGGGACTTCCTCGCTTGGAAGAACATCTTCCTTGATTTTCCCGCCAAATATGGCTTGGAAACTTACAACCTGCAGCCGACTCTCTTGAGCCGGAGCACAAGTCCTTCTTTGCACATTCAATGTACTGTGTCGTGCGTTCCTTGATTCACAGTCATATGCCTTGCGCAAGCATCATTTTGGTGGAAAGGGAGCGGATCCGACAGATTCCCACACTGGAAATCCCCATGCACATGAGGCGTGGAAGCATCTGACTACTCGCCAAGAGGAACAAGGCATGATGCTTGTTATGATCCTGCGAGACAAGTTGCATAACCTCTTTCCCAAGCCTAGAGCACTGGTAGAAAAATGCAAGGACGAGGCCATGGACATCCAGAGACGCCTACTCCGGCTTGGTGTAACGTGCTCTTTCTTGGAGTTGATGGATGTCTTACTGCTGCATCTGGGCGAGTCATACAAAGACTTCCATCGCGACGTTTTCCGCCGTCATCCAGTGGCAGAGATTGAGAGCGTTGACTTTTCCACTATCTCTTCCCTACTTTGTAACTACGAAGACATCCTTAAAGGGCAAGCCCATGACGCTATGGGTATAGTCTCAACTTCTTATGTGTATCAAGTCACCCTTGATGGCACAGTCCAAGCAACCCATCTGGCTCACACAAATACTGGAGGCAATGTTGCAGGAGGAAGGGGTACCTCAGGCAGCAGTGGTGGCGGCCAAGGATGTGGCAGAGATGCAACTTTTGTAACCAGGAAGGGCACATTGGGAGTTGGTTTCACACACTTCAGTGGTAGATTATTGAGAGGAAGTATCAGCAGCAAGCATAGCAATGTCAATGGCAACAGCAGCAGCAATGTTAGTGGTCCCACTAGCAGTAGTAGCAATAGTCACACTACCCAGGCGCCAGCTGGAGTGGATCATAGAGTAAAGATGTAGTGTCATGTTGCTAGCCCTGGTTCTTGTTGGCATAGCAACATTTGGACCGCTGATGTAACAGCAGTTTCCCCCGCCATCAGCACTTACACCACCCACCTATCATAGCTCCAATAATGTCCATCCATTCTCGAACATCCTTGTACTCGTACCGGAGTGGGTTTAGCATGTGAATGTAGAGACATTCCGGGCACAGTAGCCAGTAGCTCGACCGCCCAGATTTGGCTGGACAGTCCAACTAGTCAAACTGGAGCCTCAGCTCCCTGAAGTGACAGCCATGACTTACACAACTATCATGCCGCAGCCTTAAGTTCCGCGACCAGGTCACAGCCACATTGCCATACGCCATACCCTTCCCATGCATGAGTAGTTGCTTGACAACATAGTGTCACATCACATGTCCCCGCATCGTCAGTTTTTTGTTACACAGCATGCAGATCATGGTGTGGATGGCATGAGAATTGGATTAGGGGAGATTCAGCATGTTGATGGTGTGGGCATAACTGCGATGCAATGGCTAGGAATTGTGTTATGGTTGATTGGCGTGTTGTTTTTCCTACAAATCAAGGTCAATCTATTGTCTGGCGGACAGCCGGAAAAGCAAGCCAATCTGTCCACAGTGCCACAGAGACAGGGATGCATTCTTTTCAAGGCTCAAGTTGAATTGTTGGTCGATGGAACTCTTCATGTTGACACGTTGTACTGCCTCACTCTCTTCCCCCTCGTACAGACACATGCAATCAGACCGCAGGTTCATACTGTGACTGCTACACACACAAAGCACACTAAACTCATTCACTATCTTCTAGTGCACATCAATATTGATGCCGTTATGAACATGTTGAAACATGCGCCTGCTCATGGAATCCACCCAACAGACTATACCGATGGTCTCAAGGGTGGTGCATGTGTAGAGTTTCATGAAGGTAAGGCACACAGAAAAACCTTATCCAAGTCCTCTAGCAACAGTACAACACCCTTTGCCATGGGTCATGTAGAACTTACTACATCCATGCCTGTCCCTTCTCTCCAATGTGGCTCATTGTATTTCCTGACCTTCACAGATGACCACGGTATCGCGGACATGATTGAGCTTGTTGTTTTGGGGGCGTTTGCTTCAATCACTGTGTTGCACAATTCTTGGATAGTGGTGGGTTTCACCACCACAAAGCATGTTTGATCACGTATCTTGTCTGAAGATACAAGGTTTAGTGGGAAATGACCATCAGTAAGTGTGGAATGAGGTTCAATAAGAGGAGAGAACTTAACTAAGGGATTTTAACTTGTCAAAAAAAAAAATGTTCTCGCTTGAAAACATGAACCCAGACTCGTGATCCATCCTTTTCCCTGAGTGGTCACCAGTAACATCACTCAAGGATGGAAAAAGCATGTACCATGGCCTTGTCTGTTTCCACGACCATGCCAGTTAGCACACCCATGGCCCTGTCCAGGACCCTTTCCGTGGCCTCCAACTGCACCATCCCTACGAGGTGCTATAGTGACAGCCAAAATCATGGCCTCTTCTCCACTACCAGCTCTCTCACGACAGTGAGTCCTAAAATGGCCAAGCTATATTTAGTTGCGGCAGATTTCTTTGAAGAAGGCTACGTTGCAAGACTCACACATAGCCTGTGGCACATCGTTATCACAAGTGCGCTTGTGGTTGGGGACCTTCTCCCCACCAGCCTCCTTGACTAGGGGGTTTGCGTGCTACGTACCATTAACCCCGCCTCATTTTTTGGCTATCTACTACTTTGTCCATGTCGCAACTTTGCTCTGCACACACGTTTGGCGTGGATCCAAGTAGTGCTTTGGATTCACCAAATACACTTCTCTCATACAACCATAGAACGCCATCCAGCCTTTTCAAGCCTGGATTGTTGCCTTCGTGGTGGTGTTGTCGTTTAGATTCTCACTGGTAAGACCATCACAAAAGTATTTAGGTAGCAAGCAAGCCGAGTTCTTGAAAGGTTGGGTCCCAGTGAAGCTTTCGGCTTCCTCCACGAGTGCAGTGAACTCAGTTAAGTATGAATCAAGCAAGATATTGCGCTGCTTGAAGTCCCTTAGATCTTGAAAAGCAAGCTGCACCTCTTTGCACTGGGTGCACTTTGGGAATTTGCTCCTCTGACATGGACTACCATTCCAGGCGTGGCTGCTGCGTACCCCACTCCTTGTCCACGTACTTGAAGAGTTTTTCTTCAAATCGGGTCATGGCAAGCTGACCCTATTGACTAAGGATGCACACAAATCCCAAGATCCAGAGAAACTACCCAAAAAACAGGATCCAGATCCAGTTCCACGGATCCAGATCCAGGATCTTGATTTGGTCCATATCCTTGAATCTGGCCCTAGATCCAAGGGGCTGAGAAAAACCGGCAAGTGGTCTTGGTCATGTCTTCCATGTAACATCTGTGTTGCTTGTTTGAATTCAAATGATCAAGATGTGTGCCTTGGTTTTGAGCGAGGCGACGTTGACTCGCCATGTCAAACACACCTGTCAAGTCTATCATGCCATGAATGGATGTCTTGTGCAGTGGTCGGTCAACACCGTGTTCCCGATGTTGAGCATCAGGTCTGTAGATTTTGGATGCCAAGCTACTACTGTGCCATAGGAAAGCACCACTTGGAGCCATTCTTTTTGTAGGACATGGATTAAGAGACCGACAGATGCTGGCTCACAACTTGGTCTCCCAACACTCATTTGAAGTTTATGCGGTCAAACAATCGTTCAGGCATTCAAACATCAAATGAATGAACAAACAAGAAGATCGCAGTGGTGCAATGAGGATGTGAAAAAGTGCATGACACAACAACATTCAACCCTGTCCGATGTCTAGAGGCCATCAACTGTCATGCAGAGAGAGGGCTCTTGCATTTACATTAAAAATGTGCGAGGTCACCAGAGTTGATGTTGACCCTTTCTTGTAGTGCACATGTTTGGCTGGATTCATTGATCAGCTCCCAAAAACAAGGATTTTTGGATCTAGGATCCAGATCAACAAATCTGAATCCAGGATCCGGACCCACGGATCTGGATCCAAGTGAAGGATCCGTCCCATGTATCCGGATCCGTTGGAAGGATTCATCCCGAGCTAAAATATGAGGTTACTTAGCGCGCTCATCTAGTTTCATGAAGCTTGCACACCACTCTTGAACATCACCATCCATGAGAAGGTGTATGGAATCCTGAAAGAGCGTTGAGTCCTCAAGATCGATGGCCACAACATCGACGAAGTTTTTTACTACAGCTAGTATCAGAAGTTTGTCGCCGACAATCTCCCATGGCAGTGCTGGACAACCACGTCGTAGAAGCTTTGAACCGACTCGGAAGCGTGCGCCAAATCAATGTTTTAGCGTGCAGCGTTCTTGATCAGTCTCAACAATATCAACGAATTTCCTTTGGTGAATGCGGATCACACTGGAGTCCAGCTCGTCCCAGCTCCTCGATACACCTATGCTCCTAAGGTGTCACCGGAGGTCGATGTCTGCGAGAAGGAGGACAAGCGCCAAGTGACATCGCTTGTTGCTTCTTCCTTCGAAGGGGAGGTGCTTCCTCTACAGGTCATCTGGACTGGAAAAACCAACGCGTGTCACTCACGTGAAGAGAACTTCGAATTTGGTTTTAACAACCTCAGGTGGCACTTCACCCATACCCTAAACCATTGGGCCAGCATGGAGACCACCAAGGATCGGTTCTCTATGATCCTTGAGCCCAACTTAACCAACAAGTGTGAGGAACAGCAGCTTTCGACCGAGCATGCACAAATCCTCCTTGTCCTTGAAGCGTGGCACCCGCATGCCTGAGATGAATTCAAAGCATGAACTGCCGAATGGTTTCCATGGATCATCTTGGTCTACAACCCCGCTGTATGCACATCAAAACCGTAGCTGACAGATGTCAGATTCCAACGTCCGTCCAAAGCTGAGATTTCCACCACGTTCAGTTCATGGGTTGACGAGCGTCTTGCGGACAACAATGCACTCAATTTTGGCATACGTCACATCGAGGATGCATCTGCTACATGGATGATGCGTAGGTGGGATCACTTGCGAGTGAACAGTTAGCTAGTCCGGAATGCATGGCAGGCTAGCGGATTCACCAAGGTTTATGATCCTGATTTCCAGTCCGCAGATGCGAATAGCTGCCTAAGCTTCATGTTCGAGCTATAGATGTGCGGATACGAGGATGAAGGCATTGTTGTATAACAGGTGTACTCTTTTCATGCCACTGTCTGTGTCTATTTCATATTTCGTACTTGAAAGAAATGTCTAGTGTCATGCTCTACACCCGTGGGCACGATCTCACGACCAACCACCAAATAACTGTAATGACAAACGGAATGCCAAAACACCGAACACAATGGGTAGAATAACCAACTAAGAACCTATCCGGACTTCACATGAACAAGTAAGTGATGGTATTTGTTCTTGGTCCAAACATTCTCTGTTTATGGCCAAAAAATGAAATTTTCATCCCTTAAAAATCCTGTAATACCTAAATAGAAAGGAACTAGGGTACATTTGAAGAAAATTGCCAAGAGGTCTGAGTGCCGCTAACAAAACAAGGAGGAGAGGAAGAAGAGCAAGTCTAAACAAGACTTTGCAACTTCTCCACTCTTAACCTTCCTATCTCTTGTCTTCTTGTCATCCTTGGCCTCCTCTTTATGTTCTTCTACACCTCTTGAATCTCTAAGCGATGTCTTCCTTAAGCCGTCGATGTTGAGAAAGCCGCCAAATACTTTTGAGGTGTTTCCCTCCCTTTTCAGGTGATCTCAAGCTGTGAGAGTCCCTGGTCCAGAGAGGGAGTGATGTCCCAGTTTTTTGGTTGAAGGAGGGAGGAGGGATCTTGAAAAGAGAAGGAAATATGGTGGTGTGGAGGTGTACACTCTCCACCCTGTCCACAAAGATTCCAAGTAGTTCCTTGGGCTAGATGAGAAGCTGAGAGGAGGTGGAAAAATAAAAGAGAGCCATTCAAGAGCTTTCTGACGCACTCCACAACACTTGAAACGGTTGAGTTTTAAGCCCGTACAGCCCGTATGGTGTTTCTGCTGCTATGTAGCTGCTCGCACCTTTTGATCTACATTGTGGCCGTCGGAACCGTCGCAGACATGGTCGCTAGGATCGTCCTACTCTGATACCACCGTTATGGCTATGTCTCCAACTCCTGCACAAAAATTGTCATCGGAGTTTGTACAGATCTCGCTGGAGGGGGTTTCCCCTTTGCGTCATTCTGGGGGTAATTGTTATTAACGACCCATATCGGGAGACCTGAAATTTTCAATTCTCCAGAGGTCCAATTAGTGTTTACCTTGCCCCCTCCTTTTGGATACAGAACGAGGAGTTTATATCCCAGCTCGTGAGTTTGCACGATTCTTCTGTCTGTAAAAGTTGATGTTTGTCATAATCAAAATTCAGTTTAATGCTTTGATGTGCTGTCGTAAAATCGTCACGTACAAGACAAGCTAACAATTTATGGCCAACATTTTTTTCTCTTACTCACGTTTCTATTGCTGGCTCTCTCCCCTGGTCTCGCTCGCCTTGTGAGGCGAGGAGGGGAGGGCAAGGACGAGGAGGCTTCACGGCCTCCTGGCCGCTGATCGAGTGACCATCTCGATCCGTGGCCAGCAGGTGGTCAACGGATAGCCAGCCGGTCACCTTACTGGCCACTGAGTGTTCAAGAGCCAGCGAAGGGCTGGTCGTCGGCCAACCCTTGTTATAGTGAGAGGTGGTCTTTAACCACCCCTCACTTGTGTGAGTAGGGAGGGCCGAACTGGCCCTTGCACTACAACATGGTTGTCAAATTGTGCCAAACAGGGGGTGGATGGTAGTTAGTCCCTAGCTTGAAATGATGTTGCGCTAGTCTCAACAAGAGCATGTTCTGCTGCCTCACACACTTTAACTGAAATATGTGGCCTGCTGCGCCCAGACATAGCACCTGAGCAGCGCAAGTTGCTCAGGGATTTCTTGGTACAGGCTTTATCCGTGAAGTCCTTCTAGTTACATACACTGGACAGGTTCAATGATGCTGTCTAGGAGGCCTTCCTCGGCTACATCCAGCCATCTCCGGCGGCAGCTAGTACTCGGTAAGGGGATTTCCAGCTGGCTATCTTGTTTCGGCAGGGTTGTGGCGGAGTTTTGAAGGGAGATAGAGTCCCTCCTGGCCTATGTCTGTGCATGAGCTGTTCTTCATCAGATGTGAACGTTATTCGGCCCCTTTCTCCCAGAAGACCTGAAGACTGATCTTCTCTGCCCCATGTAGGACGTTGTGGTTACTGCTTTACCGTGAGTGGTCCAAAGGAGCCTCCCATCTTTTCAGGGATAGTTGGGCTCCATTGTCTGGAGACTCAGCCCAAACGAACCCTCTGTGGTGCAGGATGGGGTCTATCTCTCGGTAGCACACTTCCGCCTCCATGCGCAGCTGTGATTAAGAGTTTTGTTGGGTTACTTCGAGATTCCAGCCACCTCTTGATGGGTTTGTTCTGGCCTGGGTGACACGCCCTCACCCGGGTGGCCACATCACCCAGGTCCATCACGCCATCAGGGATGAGATCGCAAATGTTTGCAAGTCACACACTCTGAGGTTGGCATGGAGCTAGCAGGGGAGTTGCAGCTACCATGCGAGGAGGGCAGACTAAGGCCACATTTGGCCATAATAGACCAGGAGCTTAGGACAGTTTGGGTGTTGGATGCGACGACTGTGCATTCTCAGGGCCGTCTGGCAACAGAGCTAGGTCAAGCAACGGCAGAGGAAAAGGAGGGGAAATTGGGAACGCATCGCTCGATTTTGGCATTCCACCCGCGAAAACTTTTGCGGCCCCTGGTGTGAGAGACTATGGGAGGGTTGCAGTAGCAGTGTTCGGTCTTCTAGCGGTGGTTGGCGACCGTGTTTCTCGCCCAGAGATGTCATCTCTTGGGTGGCGTAGAGAGTTATGTAGGGGAGCACAGGGCTGTACGGTGCTGGCTCAGCATGTTTCCACTGCTGGAATTCGTGCCGAGTGTGCCATTCTGCATGCTTTTGGTATTGAACATGTCTTGCATGATAAAACAAGGCTGGCAGATCAGATGCGGCCGTCTGTGCCTCCATGGGGGCATGTGCCCTTCGGTCTCTCTGATCTTTCCTCCTTTTAACTTTTAGGATGACCTAGTCTGATCTTGATGTAGGTTCAACCCACCGTATAGTGTTTGGGTAATTGCTGCTTTAGTGTAACTGAAGAAATCTCCAAGGGGGGAGAGGGGGAAGGGTGTGAATGTTGTGGGGTTGTTGTGCACTTATTGCGTTTCTGTCATGTGTTTTTCCATTCACTCCTGCGTTCTAGGGTGGGTTTTGCATTTGAGTCAAGGGGGAGTGTTGTCAACTCTGTCAATAGTTGACATACAAATCACGTGCACACAATTACGGGTAACGAAGAAAGAAGGCATCCGTCCTTGCAAACTGATCCGAGCCACACCCCACATTCTTAATGATGAAATCCACAAGGCTATGACAGTGACATTGCCCGAATAAGTTATCATGGATTGCATACCAAGCACCATTTGTACCGGGTGATGTGAACACCGGTTCTGACTGGTTATGCCTTGACAAGAGAAAAACCATGTAGGCTTTGGCTTGTTGTTGGTTTGTGTCATCCTGTTGCTGCATGCTAAGAGTATTAGGAGTTGTGCGGGCAGGATTGCTCTTCCCTTTGTCAAAGTTTCCGGCAATAGCATTTTGTCACCGCCTGTACTTTGTCAAGTGGTTGTGCTCAATTCCCTATGGTGTCAGTGAGGACCTTGTCAACTAGCCACTTACCCTCCTTCCCAAACCACTCACGTTGTTCTACGTCTCCTAGTCACTCACATCCATGGTTATGTTGGCCACAGCTCACACCTCTTTTAGGTTCTTCCGTTCACTTTCTTTACTAACTACAGAGAAAAAGGGTTAGAGTCTACTCTTTTTCTTTTTTTCTCTCTTTTCTCTTGAGGCATAGGCAACGACATCTTGTTAGCCAACCATGCTGCATCGTGCAAACCATTCTCAATATGGTGATCGTGTAAATGAAAACATCTGCATGATTCATTTGACACCAATACAAGCAAAAAGACGGGTGCACAACACCTTGCACTTGGCTTGCAGGATGTTTTGTGCCGCTAGTAGTTGTGTGGGGTAAGGAGATAGAAATGAAGCCCTCTCAATCACCCAGTTGTTTTCTTACCACACTCGTTCAAGTTGTGTGTATGCCATTGCACTGAATCAATCCACACACAACCTCCTTGGCCTCAACTTCGTGTAGGTAGTGAAAACATGTGAGGGAGAGAGAACGAGGGAGCGATTGTGTGAGAGACGCTGGGAATGTCGCAAAGTTCGCTTGGAACAAAAAGTCCGAGACAAGAGTGTGGAGCAATTGGGTGGAATGAGGACATGGGTTGCTTGGTGAAGTAAGTACCGCCTCGCGCATGTCGCTTGAAGTGTGACCGCAGCCACCTTTGGGGTCGAGCCAGACCTCCCAGAATATTCTGCGAGCGGCTGCTGCCAGAAAACTCTGACAGCATGACCCGAGCAGGATCAGCAACCAACAACTTACCACGACAACCCACAACCAACAATCGCGCAGAATTCACATCATCCTAAAATGAATGTGTACATGCCACCACATCAAACTCTCTACAACTTTACTCCATGTCAGAGATACCAAAGAGTTCATGGCTTGTCCATCGACACAAGTCCGATGCTATTCAAGTGGCATTGGCAATGTTAACATCGCCTACACGCCCCCCGAGAGACTTGGGTGTGCCCTTGCCTAAGAGCCCCATTTAGTTGATGTCTTCTCCTAGAGAGATACATGAGCGGGCAGCAACCAATATGTTGATGAGTCAGCACTTGGACATCAATAATGACAACCTCTCCCCCCAAGCCCCCCTTCTCAACATTTGTGAAAGAGGACACATGCTCAGCTCAAAAACTTCCACACATGGAGTAACATTGGAGTGCAGGCCGGCAACCTCTCCTCAACTAGGTTCATCATTTTGTCCATTACCACAGTTACCGAGCTTGCTTGCACGTATTTTCTCAGAATCAGCTCGGTACAGAGTTTTGTTCTTCATTGCGCAAACCTGTGACTGTTGCTAAAGGCACCCCAATCCCAAGGCTGAGGCGCAATAGCATTATGAGTGCCTTTTGAATGCATGCCTTTCTGCTTTGGACAAGTTCCTGTACACCTCTTTTCATGCAACATTGGGAAACTACCCTTGCACATCGATCTTGGCCGACACAAATGGCACACAAAAGTCAAACGTGATCACCGAGACGACGAATCAGGATAGTGCGCTGGCGTGTCGATGCTCCTTGTCCGGCTGAGCCTTCGCCGAGGCGTGCGAGACGTAGGCGTGCCTGCACTCGGAGGCTGAGGCATCATGCCCCCCTCCTGTCCGCCTGGGTGGTACCCTGGCCCAGGCTCCAGTCCGTGCTGCTGTTGAACCCCGGCCTGAGTCATCGGCACACCCTCATCGCCAGACCTCCCTCGCTCCGAGTGCGTGCGCATGTAAGTGCTCACCCTCCTGTGGCCATGAAACATGCCACCACCGCCGCCACCGCCGCCGCTGTTGCCACTAAAGCCAGAGTGGGGAGTCGGTGGCGACGAGCGACGTTGATCACCTCCGCTCTTGTACCCACTGCCGTAGCCACCACCATGCCCTGCCGATGATCTCTCCACCACACTCCCTGCTCTCCGAAGAGGGAAGGGAGGGGCGACTGAGGACGCACCCTCCACCTTGCCCGGGCTCTTGGGAGGGCGTGATTCGCCCCTGGGTGACCGAGAGGTGTCTGAGGGAAAGAAGGAGAAACTGCCACTCACACCGCTCCCCCCACTCCCACCACCCGCCCACTCATCCTCGTCATCCCCCTGACCCATGTCCTCCGCATCAGGGATGAGCACGGAAGAAGGGGTGGCTGATGTGCCTGCAGCTTGGAGCACGTTCTCCGGGTAATGCAGGCGGAAGTGGAAGAGGCGGCGGTTGTAGTGCGTGAGGATGTCGGCCCAGTCGTCCTGGGGGCTGGGCACGGGGGCCGACCGGGGATCGTGAAGGTGCATGAGCTCAATCGTCTTCGCACGGATGCACAACGCCGCCCCCTCGATGATTCGCGAGTATGCCTCCAGAACAGCCCTGCCCACATCCTGCAGGGGGGGAAACAAGCAGGTGGCACGAGGGAAGAAGGAAGAAATGCATTGCATGGGAGTAGGGAAGAAATGCATTGCATGTGAATAGGGAAGAAATGCATTGCATGTGAACAGGGAAGAAATGCATTGCATGGGACGAGGGAAGGAGATTCGAGCATCGGACGTGAGGAGAACTTGTGTCACCCAGTTTCAGTACTGCATGCAGCATTGAGGAGCGGACGAGAGAAGGTCCGAGAGAGGGAGGGAAGGTGGAAGGCGGGGCAGAAGGAACTCAACAGAAGAAGCAACAGCAGGCTGTGTCGGAAGAGAGGGGAGAGGGAAGGGAAGAACAGAGAGGAGATGAGATGCAGAGAGGACTGCAATGCTACCGTGTGTCTTCCTAAAACCACGACGAGAGAGCAACTCTGTGCGCGTGCATCTGTCAGAGCAAACACAGTAGACGTTGGGAATCTGCTCAGTTGCGGCGCTCGAGCCCCACCCTGAATCCTGCTCCACTCTGGGTGTGTGAGGGCGTGGAAGGGGATGTAAAGCCTTGAAATCGCATGCGCAATCATGAAGGCGACTGCGGACATGTACAGGTGTGTAAGGGCCTGTTAAGGGCGTGCCACAAGTTGTGAGGGCAAGAAGGGGGGTTAACAACAACGTGTAGGGGCGTGGGAGAGCATGCAAGGGCAGAAAAAGGGCATCTCAACGTCGTGAGATAGCATGATTTGGTGTGTAAGAGCATGTAAAGGTGTGAAAAGGCATTGTTGCTGTGTGAGAATGTATAAGGGCGTGAAAAGAACTTTCAGGCTCCCCCCCCCGCCCCCTCTCTTCATCCCCTCCTCCCTACCCCCCCTTCCTCACCTCCTCCTTGGCCCCCATGTTGAACCATCATTCACTCACTCTGTATCACATCACTTAGCAGGCGCCAGCAGGCTATCTCCAGCCTGTTGCGCAGCAGCAGAAGGCTATCTCCAGCCTACTGCGCAGCAGCAGAAGGCTATCTCCAGTCTGTTGCGCAGCAGCAGCAGGCTATCTCCAGCCTTGCTATGCAGCAGCCAGATCCAGCGACGGTTAACATCACCGAAGCAGAGAGAAGCGTCAGAGCCAGCAAGCAGAAAGCGGAAGAGAAAATTCTCACTAGTCCACTGTCTCTGGCCTGAGATTAGCACGCAGGACTGCACCACACACACACACTCAACTCAGCACACACCAACTCTCAACACTGCACCACACA
>SZWC01013161.1:5182-18547 GCA_023375785.1 Penium margaritaceum
TGTGTGTGTGTGTATGAGTGCGTGTGTGCATGCTTGTGTGTGTATATGTGAGTATGTGTGTGCTTGCGTGTATTTGGGGGTGTGGATGTAGTAGTGTATGTATGCGTGGATGTGGAAGAGTGTGGTTGAGTGTGTGGGTGTGAATGGGTTGATGTCTGTGTGTATGGGGGGTGTGTGTGTCGTGTGTGTGTGGGTGTACGTGTGGGTGTGTATGTATGAGGGTACGGTACATGAGGGTGAACAGGATGTGTGTGTGTGTGTGTGTGTGTGTTTTTTTTTTTTGGCGGAGGCGCTAGGTGGCGGAGGAACGGCCAGGGAGGGTGGCGCGATGCTCGGACCTGAAGCGTGCTAGGGTCATGGTGGTGCAGATCTGAAGGACTGAGGGAGTTTTGTGCATGTTTGAGCTGAGGTGGGTAAGCAAGCTTTGCACGCCGCGGCCCCACGCCCATCGGCAAAACTTTCTGTTGCATTGCCATTGCTCGGGGTGTGGTCCAGGGGAGGGGAGGATGATGTCTTCGTCCTCGCGCAGTGCATTGTATGCATCCATGTCGGGGAGGTTTGCAACATGAGCTGATTTGACGGCTGCGAGCGACAGGTGCATGAGTGATCTGAATCCTGCCTTGAAGGGGAGCTCATCATGAAGGTCTGTCTTATGCTCCTTGCAGCAAAGGGTGCAGCAGTCAGTTGAGAAGGAGATGAGGGCGGGCTTTTCCGGGAAGTCAGGGAAGTAAAGTCATGCAGTTATGTTGGCGCACGTAGGATCGTCGGCTGGTCCAATGACTGTGCCAGCGAGTGTGTTGGGCGAGCGTTTCTCTCGTTGTACAGGGTTCAAGTGGAGGACAGAGCGGAGGAGGGGGGGTGAGATTGTTCCATCCTCTTTTGGCAGGGGTGATGTGAGGATTCGAGCAATGTCGCTTGCTCGATACTTGCGGGGCACGTGGCTGATGATGATGCCTACTGTCTCCGCTGATGGCTGTGAGGGGGCAGAGGTCATATCGAGGGCCACTGCAACGGAGATGGGTGCGGCAACGCCAGGGACCTGGACTTTGAGAGGTCCTAGTTTGCAGAAGGTTTCTGCCACTTTTTGGGACTCCAAGGTGAGGTCCCAGAATTGCATCTGGTTACCAGGGTTACTGACCCGGATGGAGGTGTCACGCACCCATATCTCCTTTGCAGCGCTTGATGGAAAGCGCTTCTTGTCCAGAAGATGTTTGTGGGCGGCTTCTCCTACATGGGTTGAGACGGCAAGCGCCGTTTGTGGAGATGAAAGGAGGACGACAGCATTGTCAACCTGGAAGGGGTTGGAGATGGGAGCGACGGAAGTAAGAGCGACTTGTTCTGGAGAGAGGTTGGTGGCAGTGGGGCTCGAAAGGAGTAGGGGAGGGATGGCAGTGGTTGGTTGGGGTGCCCCTCCGACAGGCGCAGGAGAGGGGGTGTCAGCGGTCAAGGCGGTAGTGGGAAACAATTGTCTCCTGGGCGCATTGCGCTTTCGTTTGTTGGATGTGTTGATGAATCCAGAAGTCAGGCCGGCGAAATTCCTGCGCCAAGCAGGAGGGAGGTGAAAAAGGCACGGTTTTCAGCGAGGGGAAAGGCTGAGCTTGCATTTTCAATTGGTGGGATGAGTAGTGGAAAGGCGTGGATGTCTGTAGTGATTGTGGTGAGTGACTGAATGGACTTGCGAGTGTGTTGCTGGGAAAGGTGTTGGAGGTGGTCATTGATGTGACAGCATGTGAGATGATAGGTTTCCCACAGCAGTGAAAGAGCAGGAGACAAGATTTGGTGAAAGTGATGGTCGCATCTCCGTTTCCACAAGGAGTGAAGGAGGGTTAGGTGGAAGCATGTCCAAATAACATTACGTTTCTTTCGTGGTGGCGCAAGAAAGAGGAGCATCCACTCAGGGGGGTTCCGTTTATCGAAGACACGCAAGTAGGAATGTTGGGTGAAAGCTGTTACAGGGAGAATGGAAGGACAACGCAGAAAACAATGTATGTAGTCTTCTACGGCACCACAAAAACTGCAGACAGATGTTTCCTCCCCAAGGATAGGGGCTACCCGAGTTCCCACTTTAATGCATCTAGTGGCAATACGGAAGAGGATATCTCGTCCACGAAGTGGAAACAACGGGTTGAGCCAGATGGGAATGATTTTGCGCCAAGGGAGAGAGTACCCAACAGAACCATGCCAGCGAGTAAGTCTTGGAGAGATCTCTGTCAGAAGGCGGCTTGGAAGTAACTTTTTGGTTGCTTTTTTCACTGAGAATTTGCTTGGAATGGTCAGGCGAAAGATTTGAAAAGGGCACTGGACCCAACTGTATCGTGCGTATTGATCTTTAGAGCGTGGGGGTTGAGTGACCACAATGGGAGTAAGGGCTGAGATTGGTAACGTCATGACCTCCGAATGCTCGGTAGGGAGGCATGCTCTTTCAGTGTTGTGAAAGACAAGGACAGTGGCAAGGCCGTCAGAGATACTTTCACACAGGAGCACACGCGGCGGCCACTCTTGGAATTGATATTGGGTTTCTATGTAGTAGTTGTTTTCAGTGATGTCCCATGAAGCGTGCTCATGGCTGAGGCAATTGGTCCAATCAGTGGGAATCGTACGAGCAAGCGCATAGAGGCGTCGGCGCTTTGTAGTATCGGGAAAGAGGAGTTGTAGCTCAGCGGGAGAGCGTGGTCGGACACTGTTGTCCTCAGAGGTGTGGAAGAGCGCACTCAGGGTTAGTTCACGAAGAAAGGCTTCTCCTTCGCTAAGGCCATAAGGGGTATTTTCACGTTTGAGAAGAAAACGATTGAAAGCAAGAGGTTCTTTGAGGAGGAAGTCAGTGCGTAGTGGAGGACCGTCAACCGTGAGGTTCAAGTTGAAAAAGGCTTCAAAGTATTGGTGCCACCTGTCAGGTAACGTGACAACCTTCAAAATACTCGGGTGGGATGTCCACAACCTGTTTGGCTGAGACATGTGGGAGTGGAGTGCCAGAAGGGCCGCTCCTGTCCAGTGGCAGGGGGGGCAGATGGCAAGGGCCAATGGCCAAAGACTGTGGTGAGCTGCAATCCGATGAGAGGGGAGGATGAAGCCACAGCCACCAAGCTTCGTCGGAGTACATATGTTGTCCTGGCCTATGAACCGGAGTGTTTGTTCACATCCTGGTGTTTTTGAACCGCTGATGAAGTTGATGATCGTGCGTGTGATGCTGGAAATGGTGGTGCGAGGAGGAGGAAGTAAGTTTGCTTGGTAAAGGAAGGTAGAAGTGATAAAAGAGTGGGCGACCAGGGATCGCGTGTGAGTGGGGAGGTGTTGAGAGGCCCAATGATTTGCTGAAGAGGAAACACGAGCGGAAAGTGGATCCCAAGTAGCACCCTGATCAATGGTAGGACTGATTTGAACGCCCAGAAGACGTTCCGTGAGGCGACTCCAAGGAAAGGGGGTCTAAATGGGGGGCTCAGGAGATTTGAGGGCTCCCAAGCCAAGTAGGGCGCACTTGTCACTGTGGACATCCAAACCAGCCCCATCGCGAAGGATGGAGAGGAGATTTTGGTCAAGAAAGAGATCGGCATAAGAGTGGAGGAATAATGTTATATCATCAGCGAAACATTGGACCTTCAGGGGGACCGAAAAGTGTGGATGAGAAATTCCACGAATTCTAGATTGCCGGACACATGAGCACCATGGTTTAATAGTAAGAACAAAGTGTTGTGCTTTGTTCCGTTCCTGTACAGTTTACTGTGACCACTCGGCCGTGTCCATACTCATGCAGATCCCTGAGGCAGGCGGCCATGGTGACACCGGCGCGACGACAGGCGGCGGACTACCCGCTTGGAGCTGACCGACCACTGTTCCAGAGCCCCAGATGCCACCGGGACTCTTTGCTGTGCCTTCTATGTCTTGCAGGCGCCTTTCGGCGGACTGGCCATGAGGCCTATTTGCATGTTTTTGCATTGTATGCTCACTGTCAGTAGATGGATGAATGCATGTGACCAGTCGCTGCGTCCGTCTTTTGATTCTGCACGTCTAGTTTCAGACGGCGTAGGATTCTGACATGTGTGCGGAGAGTTACGGCCAAAACAGTGGTTTTGGGCCGGTTTTAGGACAGCTCTTGGACTGCTGCGTGCGACACCCGCCGTGCGCAGCGGCAGGTATTTATGCCTTGGACCTGTCAGTTGTCATTTCTCTCTGCATATGCTATATTGAAGCATTCTGACACTGTGTCTTGTGTCTCCTAGCCAAACCCTTGCCGTTGTGTGTACGACCTGTGACTGTCGTCACCGTCTGACCAGGCACTGACGCCCAGTTAGCGCCTGTATTGCTAGGAAGCTTCTACGCACTTTCTCCTGGTATCAGAGCAGTGAGACAGTTTTCACTGAGCTGCGTAGCAAGGACGCAGTAGAGCAACAGCAGTGAGAGTCACCGCTGCAGCAAAGTTTTCCGGATCTATTGGAGACGGCCGGTCGCCGTCAACGTACTCCACCCACCACGTGAGATCGCAGCTGCAGAGGCAGCAACAGCGGCGTCTACCGCCACACAGAGGTGTGTGGCGGCTGCGGTGCGTGCAGCCGCCCTCCCATAGTTGCAGCAGTAGAGCAGCACCAGCAGAGGCGGCGGCGGCAGCAGCGCAGCAGCAGCGGCCGCAGCAGCAGCGTGGCAGCAGCGGCGGCAGATGCAGCGCAGCAGCAGCGTCGGCAGCAGCACCGCAGCAACGGCAGCGACACAGCAGTAGCAGCAGCAGTCGTAGCGGCAGCAGCAGCGCAGCAGTGGCAGCAGCAGCAGCGCGCGGCGGCGGCAGCCAGCAGCAGCTGCAGCGCGTAGCAGCAGCCGCCGTGTGCATCAGCAGTAGCACAGCCGCTGCTGCCATCGCTGCACACGCAGCTACGCAGCTGCTGCTGCAGCTGACAGCACAGCTGCAGCAGCAACTGGACGGAAGCTGCTATGCAGCTTCCGCGGAGCTACCGCGAGGCGGCTCCACACGCGGAAAAACCGTGACAAAAAAAAAGAGGGGACGAGCTGACGTTAGCATTGTTGATTGCTGACGTCATCAGGTCGTGCTGACGTCAGCAACCACTTGCTGACGTCAGCATTACACTTAGCAAAATTTTCACCCGGAAAGTCAAAAGTTGTCAGCATTTAAAATCCCCGAGAAACGCAGATGGTTTTGAAATCTGGCAAACTTGACCTGTCGTCCCATAGTGAGCGACGACATGAGTTCGCCCGACGACAAGGACAAGGGACCTGGTGATCCCTCCTCCTCTTCTTCAGGGGTATTGAGCCCTCACTCGCAGGCCATTGCGGACCTGCGCAGCCAGTAGGAGGAGATGCGTCGTCTGCAGCGAGAGCAGACTGACGCGATCCGCACGCTCACTGAGCTCCTGCGTGCTCGAGCCACGGCTCCTTCGCGGATTTCTGAGGGAGCTGCCGGCGTTGCGGCCTCCACCCAGCACTCGGCCCAGGTGCCCGTGATAGGTGCTCCGCCTGCTTCACCTCCTGGTGTGGTTTCTCCACCACTTGCGGACCTCCTTGATGACGAGCCATTCATGCCAGGCTTCGAGGATGACTCCCAGGAGCGGGAGATTCATCTTCTACAGGAGCGCCTCCGTCAACTGCAGACAGGTATCCGACCTCCACTCGTGTCCCCGATACGACCGTCACCTGACTTCCCCGGTGATCACCCCCTTCCAGGAGTTTTCCCCGTCTCTCGCCCTCCTTAGCCTGCGGTTGCTCTCCCCACGGAGCGGCAGCCAAAGGACTTTGACGCACCACCTCCACGGTACATCAGCGAGGATGGATTTGTCTGCTGGGAGATCCTGTTTCAGGTGTGGGCTACTTCTGAGGGAGTCTGGCCTTACTACCACAGCCCATACCAGTCTACAGATCCAGCACAGGTGCTGACAGCAACCCGGGCCATGCGAGGACTTCTCTACGCCATGCCACGCGAGACTTTCGTTGACTTCCGTCCCTTCCTTGGCGAGGCTGGCACAGGCACCGGAGCTGATCCTCGTGGAGGCTGGGATCTGGCGTTGTCCCTATTGGCCGCAGAGACGCACGCTACACGTGCGTCACACATTCGTGCTTTCCACTTGCTCCGTCAGGGACCAGCGGAGCCTGCGGCGGATTAGTGGCGACGCGCCATGTGTATTTACACGCGTCTGGGGACCTCAGGGGACACACAGCTGTGGGCACTTCGGACGATCATACTCGGAGTTCGCCTGGAGTACACCGACATCTTCACACGGTACAGCGACGGTGCTCTCGAGCCTTTCTCAGCCACCCTGCAGTTGCTCCCTTGGGCCCATCAGCTTTTCCTCCAGGTGACGTCGGCCCGCGAGGCAGTAGTAGCACATCAAGAGACTTCCCTCGCTGCAGCAGTCCTCGCCTCACCACCATCTTCCCTCTTGCAGTCACCCTCATCTACCTCCATCACGGCCTCATCTTCCTCCTCCTCTTCGACCCCGTCTACACCCACGCAGACACAGGGCGTTGCAGCAGCTGCCCAGGGGAAGAAGAAGAATAGGAAGCGCGGATCGGGTTAGCAGCAGTCGTCATCCAGTGGTAGCAGTGGCCGTTCCGTGCACTGCTACAACTGTGGAGGTACCCATCGCTACACCGAGTGCCAGCAGCCGCTTGACTGGGAGCGCATCACTCGCGGACTTCAGGCTGCCCATGCTGCCCGCACCGCGTCCGGCACGTCGCCCGCACAATCCTCTGGACGTGCGGCGACCACGACTGCAGCTGTTCCTGCGTCCTCACCAGCGAGCAGCAGTGCTCCAGACCCACGCGACCGCACCATCGCCGAGCTTCGTCATCTTCTGGCACTTCGCTTTCAGGGAGGTGCGAGTGTGTGGTCATCGTCGAGTGGGTCACAGACTGCTTGTTCGTCCGTCCACGTGACTCGTGATGACACGTGTGGGGGCGCACAGTCCGCATGTGATGATGATGGGCCTGACTGCACTGACTGGATTCATGAGTCTCACCTTCGTGATGTACGTCGTTCCTTCCCACTGACGGCTCAGCGTCCCTCAGATGCCGAGTGTTCCATTGCTCGTTGTACAGTGACGTCCACCAGCCGTGACTCCGGTGGCACTTGGATCATCGATTCCGGTGCCACCCACCACATTACGTGTCGTCGTAGTGACTTTGTGATACTTGGTCCTGTCACGACTGTCCGTTCTGTTCGTACAGGCTCTGGTCAGTCCTTACCGGTCCATGGTGTTGGGGTTGTATGCTTTGATGGTCCGTCTGGCCCCCTGTATCTCTCTGACGTGCTGTTTGTGCCTGATCTTGAGCTCAGTCTGCTGTCTGTGCGTGCCTGCACTCTGATGGGTCTCTCCGTTGAGCACACTGCTGATTCAGCAACGGTGACTGCTCTTGACACCCGTAGCATTGTCCTACGTGCTTCAGTCGTAGATGAGTTGTACCGCATTGCTCGGCGATCCTCCCCTTGCTCTCCCCCTTCCTCTGGTCGTGTTTTTGTCACTGGTGTTCTATCCCCAGAACACCAGAGGTTGCTTCACCGACGTCTGTGTCATGTGGGCTCTGACACTGTGTCGAAGCTCATACGGACACAGCCCGCTCTTGGCCTTGACGTGGATTCTTTCAAGAAGCCACCCAAGACCGACTGCCTTTTTTGCGCTCAGGGAAAGATGCACCGGTGCACTTACCTTGATTTGCGTTCCCGCGCACTGAGGCCACTCGAGTTGGTCCACTCGGACCTGCTTGGTCCTCTCCCAGTCGAGTCCCTGTCCGAGATGGGCCGGTATGTTCTGACGCTGACTGATGAATTCACCCGGATGCGGTGGGTCTAGAGTCTGCGTCAGAAGAGCGACGCCGCCCTTGCGGTTCGGCTCAGGATCGTGATGGCTGAGCGTCAATCTCGCCACACGCTCCACACCTTTCGCTCGGATCGCGGCGGCGAGTTCCTCGGTGAGATGGACTCCTTCTTTACTGGGCACGGCATTTTTCACCAGGTCCCCGCTCCTGCTACTCCACAGCAGAACGGTGTCTTTGAGTGCTGGAACCGCACCATGGAGGATGCGGTCCGCGCCATGCGGTCTGAGTGCAGTCTCCCGGAGTCCTTCGCCTTCGAGGGCTTCGCCTACATGACGTGGGTCTAGAACCGCCTCCCGCATGGTCCGCTTCCGGATCATGTTACACCGTACGAGCTCTGGTTTGGCCACCGTGCTAATCTTCGTCTCGCACGCGTCTGGGGTTCCCTGGCCTCCGTGTGGTACACCGAGGACCAGCAGGGGTCCAAGGTCTCCCCTCGAGGTCGCTTGTGTGCCTTCATCGGCATCTCCCCGCGGGCGAAGGCCTGGCGATTTTGGGACCCCAGTCGACGACGTGTCATTGAGTCCCGTGACGCGCTGTTTTTTTAGTCTCTCACATACCGTGATCTGACTTCGATCATAGCCCTTTCTGCAGCTCATGTTCCTTCCTGTGAGGGTCCTCGGCGGATGGGGGAGACTTCTTCGCGAGCGACCATTTCTCGTCAAGCTGATGTGTCCGCTCGAGTCCCCTCTCGATCTCCAGCACTTGATCATCCGGCTATCCTTGCCGTTGGTGCAGAGATCCCGCCTGTTCAGCCCGTTTCACACCCCATAGGTACCGCTACTCTCACGCCTCCTCCTGCATCACCACCTGTGTCCACTGGCACCCCTGCTCCGGCGTCTGACCCAGCCCAGCCCACTCCTGTCCCTACGTCGGCTGACACTCCTGTCTCAGTGTCCGGGCCAGCCTTGCCCGCTGTCACCCCCAGCTCAGTGTCCCCCACACACGCTTCTCCTCGCACGGCATCTCCGGCTGCCTTGTCTCAGCCCTCACCAGCTGTGGTCGTACCTGTCCCTGTGGTTGTACCTGTTCCTGAGCCTGAGGTGCGCCCCTCGACCTCCGGTTACTCCCGTGAGCCCGGTGGTCGCCTTCGACCACTGGATTCCGGAGCTCAGCGAGAATCGGGTCCCGGACCTAGGCGTTCCTCTCGCAGCATCGCGAGCGGTGATCCAGGCACAAAGGCCTTAGGCCTGAGTGTCCGCACTGAGCTTTCAGAGGTACACCTAGCGTGCCCCATAGGGCACGACCTGGTCACTCGTGAGTTCCATATCGCTTGTGACGCAGCAGCTGATCTCGTGGCCGTCAGGCCTGACACTGAGGCGTGTGCACTTGCCACGCAGAGTTCTCCCTCTATGGCGCCAGATCCGAGCACATTGAGGGAGGCTTTCTCATCGCAGGATGCTGATGCCTGGCGAGCTGCTTGCGAGGATGAGCTTCGCGCTATCCGAGAGCACAGAGTCTACGAGCTGGTCGACCTTCCCCCTTGGGAGGAAGGCCATTCAGGTCAAGTGGGTCTTTCACAAGAAAGTGAAGCCGGATGGCTCACTGGAACGCTACAAGGCCCGCTTGGTCGTCAAGGGGTTCTCTCAGATTGAGGGAGTTGATTACACTGACACCTTTGCCCCTGTCGGCCGCATGACCTCAGCTCGAGCTCTGTTCGATGTAGTGGCTCAGCATGACTGGGAACTACACCAGATGGATGTGAACAACACGTTCCTCCATGACTCTTTGGATGAGGAGATCTACGTGCCTCAGCCACCAGGCTTTGAGGACGGTGACAAGGTCTGGCGCTTGCGCAAGTCCTTGTACGGCCTCAAGCAGTCTCTACGGTGTTGGAACCGGGAGATCACTGGCACCTTGACTCGTGCAAGATACGTACAGAGCAAGGCAGACCCCTCACTCTTCATCCTACCAACACCCGAGCGGTTCACCGCCATCCTGGTCTATGTTGATGACCTTCTGATCCCGTCTCCGTCCCTGGAGGCCGTGAAGGAGGCCAAGGCTGTCCTGCAGACCGCCTACAGGATGAAGGACCTCGGTCCTGCATCGGTGTTTCTTGGTATGGAGATCGTGCAAGATCGCAGACATCGGACACTGTTGCTGCATCAGGCCCGATACGCACGAGTCGTGGGGCAGCGCTTTAGCGATCTCCTTGGTGTAGTGCCCACTGCTTCCACACCCCTCACACCTGATGGGCAGGATGCCCTGAAGGTGGATGACCCTACACAGCTGGGGGAGACAGTGGACGTGACCTTGTACCTCCGTCTTATCGGATCTCTGATGTACCTGGCCACTACCACGCGTCCCGACATTGCGTTCGCCGTCAACCTCCTCGCTCAGTTCTCGCAAGCTCCACGTGCGAGAGCTCTTCACGCAGCTGTGCGAGTGGTACGGTACGTGGTCTCCACGCCGTATCTCGGACTCTGCTTTCGTCGGCAGTGTTCGGTGGTCCTTGACGGCTACACTGATAGCGACTAGGCTTGGAGCCCTGACGGGCGCAGTCGCATTGGCTACGTGTTTCTGCTCGGTGGTACTGCTTTGTCTTGGCGAAGCAGGAAGCAGGGCTGCATCGCACGTAGCTCGTCGGAGGCAGAGTATGTGGCTTTGGGGGCAGGAGCTGCTGAGGCAGTTTAGCTGCAGCGCTTGTTCCTTGAGCTTGGACAGTCAGTACCCACCATTGTGCTGCGTTGCGACAACCATAGTGCTCTCGCCATTGCGGAGAACTCTGGTGTTTTTCATGCTCACACAAAGCACATTGCGTTTGAGCATCACTTCGTTCGTGATCTGGTGGAGCGACGCGTGATCTCCATCATGTGGGTTGGCACTGACTTGCATCGTGCTGATTCTTGACGAAGGCACTTGCCCACGGAAAGTTCCTGGTGGCCATTCGTTCTGTTGGGCTTCGCCCCATGCGTGACAGTGGTTGAGTGTGGGATGTACGTTTGCGTCTCATCTGTCTGTGTCACCCACTGTGGTTGTACCAGTGCTGCACGCGTATGGACATGCGTACCATCGGGTCATGGGGGAGTGTTGTGCTTTGTGCCGTTCCTGTACAGTTTCTATGACCACTCGGCCGTGTCCATACTCGTGCAGATCCCTGAGGCAGGCGGCCCTGGTGACACTGGCGCGACGACACGCGGCGGACTACCCGCTTGGAGCTGACCGACCACTGTTCCAGAGCCCCAGATGCCACCGGGACTCTTTGCTGTGCCTTCTACGTCTTGCAGGCGCCTTTCGGCGGATTGGCCATGAGGCCTATTTGCATGTTTTTGCATTGTATGCTCACTTTCAGTAGATGGATGCATGCATGTGACCAGTCACTGCGTCCGTCTTTTGATTCTGCACGTCTAGGTTCAGACGGCGTAGGATTCTGACATGTGTGCGCAGAGTTACGGCCAAAACAGTGGTTTTGGGCCGGTTTTAGGACAGCTCTTGGACTGCTGCGTGCGACACGCGCCGTGCGCCGCGGCAGGTATTTATGCCTTGGACCTGTCAGTTGTCATTTCTCTCTGCATATGCTATATTGAAGCATTCTGACACTGTGTCTTGTGTCTCCTAGCCAAACCCTTGCCGTTGTGTGTACGACCTGTGACTGTCGTCACCGTCTGACCAGGCACTGACGCCCGGTTAGCGGCTGTGTTGCTAGGAAGCTTCTACGCACTTTCTCACAAAGAGGACAGGTGCTAGGGGACATCCTTGACGAACCCCAGAGGCGACAGGAATACAAGGTCCAATGTGTCCATTGAGTTTTAGACGGAGGGTGGAGTCAGAGTGTAGAATAGTGAGCCATTTTGTGAAGAAATCACCAAGACCGTAGGCACGAGCGACTTTGAATAGGTAGGGTCTATCCAAGGATTCGTAGGCCTTTTTTATGTCAAGGAGGAGCAAGAGGGTTGGAGAGGTAGGAGAGGCGTGTGCCGAGAGTATGTCAAGGGTTGTGGAGATGGTATGTCGGATTTGCCGTTTTGGGACAAAACCAGTTTGGTCAGGACTGATGAGATTGTTGAGTAATGGGTTCAGGCGTTCAACCATGGCCTTTGCGATGATTTTGTAATCTGTGCAAAGGAGGGAGATTGGGCGATAATGCGCAATGTTTGTTTTGTCGCCCTTTTTGAAAAGGACGGCGACAATTGCATTGCGCATGGATGGAGGCATTTTATGGGAGGATTCAATATCATGGATCATCCGCAGGCTGTAGTTCACTCCAGAACATTTGGTAAAATTCGGCAAGCAATCCGTCCTCTCCAGGAGATTTTCCCTTCTTCAAGTCTAGGATGACGTCAGTGAATTCTTGGGGGGGGAATGGGGCATTCAAAGATGCCGCTTGTGCCTCAGTCAGTGGTGGGGTGCAGAAAGAGAGGAGTTGGTTTCGTGCATGAGGAGTGGTTGGTCGTGGTTGGAAAAGTCTAGTGTAGAAGTTTGAGGCAATGGACATAATGCCATTGACGTCAGAGACAGGTGGGCCGTGCTCGGGTTTGAGAGCATTGATACAGGTGGTAGAGAGTCGTTTGTTAGCAAGGGACTTGAGGACTTGGTGAGGTTGGTCAATTTCACGGTGAAAAGGTACTCGAGCACGGAGGAGCAAACGTCCCAGGTCGTCATTCCAATAGGACTTGAGCTGAGAAGTAACAAGGTTCAGACGACCTTGCCATTCCCGATTTCTGGGTTGGGAACGAACAAGACGACAAAGGCGAGCAAGACGGTTGTTGAGATGTGCAAGGGTACGACGACGTCTAGTTGCTTCATTTTTGGCGTATCGGATAGAGAAACTACGCAAGGCTTCTTTGAGCTCAATCCCCCAATACGGGTCACGGTTGCAATTCAAGGGGGGGTCGCCTCAGCGAACGCATGTCATCTGGTCCATGCAGGCTCCATCTCCTCGTCACCACAAGCTGTGTTTCCGGCCCAACTCGCCAGGTGGAGCGACCTCTGGTCCCTTCGAGCCATGTCGGCCTCAGGCCACTTTGCCGGAGGCAATGCCGCGGCCAACCTCTTGAACGCGTCCCTCGACGCCTACTGGCGCAGCTGTCCGCTGGCCGGGCTTCCGTCCGCCCGGGCAGCCCGCTTGCTTGCAACGTATGTGGCATTCGTGGCCGTGGCCGGGGCGATCCTGCCCGGGAGGACCGTGGTGGGCTCGCTGCTGGCGGATGGAACCCGCCTGAGCTACCGTTGTAACGGCCTGGGGGTAACTCTGGCGGCTGTGGCAGCTTGCCTGGGAATGTGGTGGCACGATCCGTCGTGGCTGACGTCAGTGGCTGACGTGGCCGGGCAGCTGTTTGCCACTGCTTTCGCGGGCAGCTTTGTGCTTTCCGTGGTGCTGTATGTAAAGGGGCTGACGTCTTCCGCCAGGTCGGCATCTCTCAAGCCACAGTGAGTGACGGAGCAAGAGCATTGTAGTCGTGAACAAACGGCTCTCGTGTTCTTTGGCAAAGGGGGGGAGGGAGCCACATCCCCGGTGGACACGAGGCAGTTCCAATCCTTTTGACAGATGAGGGGAAATCGGAGGAGTGAGTGCGTGTGAAGAGGCAGGCAGGTTGAGGAGCGGTCTTGAGT
>SZWC01013161.1:25019-41303 GCA_023375785.1 Penium margaritaceum
CAGCTTCCTTTGCCACAGCAGCTTCCTTCGCCACAGCAGCTTCCTTTGCCACATCAGCTTCCTTTGCCACAGCAGCTTCCTTCGCCACAGCTGCTTCCTTCGCCACAGCAGCTTCCTTCCCCACAACAGCTTCCTTTGCCACAGCAGCTTCCTTTGCCACAGCGGCATCAGATGCTGGCTTGGAAGCAGCAGGAAAGGGGAGGAATGTCAGCAGCCGCTTCCACAGATGCTGGTGGTGGTGGTGGTGGTGGTGGTGGTGCCGCTGCTGATGCGGTGTCATGCTGGAATGGGCTTGGCAAGTGGGCAGAGCCACGGAACCTGACAGGACAGTGAGCACAAGCAAGCACAGCGAGGCAGAAATTCGCAGCGCCATGTTGGAGCAGTGGTTGAGAGTCCACGGCTCGGCTTTGCCAAGAGCACGTGAGTGTTGGTGCTTCAGGGTGATGGGTACTGCTCCTGTGCGCAGGCGGCCTCTGAGCCGTGCCGTGCTTCAGTGAAAGCCCACTTGGGAACTCCTCCAGCCTTCTTGGCGGAAGGTCTCCTCCTCCTCACGCACAAACCCAAGCTGTTGATGGGCGAAAGGCTATGATGAGCTACGGGTGCACACAAGGCCACTTGGCTTAATGTGCTCAGTTTGGCGTACTCGTACAACTGTTTATACTAGCCCCCGAGGTTTGGCGACGGCCCACCAATCTCCAAAGGCTGTCGCGCCGCCTCTTGTTCGGCCCTCTAGCTGCAATCAGTGATCTGTCGCGTCGCGCGTTCGCCTGCCGGGAAGCTACCGCGGTGCGAGAGTGCGCTTCGGCTCATTCCCGTTTCAGTTTTATTTCCGAACTGGTCAGCGACATCAAGAGCTTCGGAGCGCGAGCTCTTGCATGCGATGAATGGCGCAGAGAACCGGAACACGGTTGCGCTTCAACTCTCCCGAGCCGCTGTTCCTCAAATGTCGCGGCGCACTCGGTCAGAGAGAGGGAGAGATGTCTGCGGCAGTCCAACGTGGTGATCGCCAACTGTGGCCCGAAGACCGCATCGCTGACGGGGAAGATGACGCGCGCGGTAAGGATGCAAACTTCCGGCATCGCGCCAAGAGACTCCTGCGGTACGGAGCCGCGCTTTACGGGGGCGCAGTCGCAACGTGTGCCGGCAGTAGTCCAACGTGGTTCATAGCGACTGTGATGACGTGACGACAACCCACAGGGAAGCTGCAACTCAAGTTAGAACTGGACCCAGGAGGAGTGTATTGGAGTGTAGGGCTTCAACCAAGAGGCGTACCCAGCATTTCTGGACCTCTCCGCGGAGTCATGAAGCATGCCTGAAATGACTCATGCTTGTTTTACGTTTCACGTTTATGAATGTATGTAGCGCCCTTCGTGCTATGAATCAACTTAACTTGTGAAGGATGTTGAACAATAATCATACCCTTTCATAGTTGCTTCATTGTTTGCGATCACGTGTGACGATTGTATGGTGTGTTGTTCTTCACAAAAAAAACAGGATATTGGAATCAGTCATTGAGCAAGTCTATGATATCACCCTACTACTTCCCCCTTAAAATCGGCTTGTCTTTCCAAATCCTTTGCTCCACAGTGCATCACTTAAGCCTCCACACTCACTACAAGAAAACTCGCCTTCTTTGCATCTACAGCCACACCTCATCGGCTACCTCATCTACCTACACTATCACTTTGACATTCATGGACACATAACCAGTCCCTCCCTCAATCAGACCCACACAAGGAACCTTATCCTTAAGCTCTTCGAAGCCGCGGTGACCATTCCGGCCAAATCTTGTGTTCTAGTCCGAACAAGAGGCTTTGCCATTAAACGTATCTCAACCTAAATTCCCCTTTCACATCGTTTATATGCCCCCCCACTCTATTGCACACCTCCACCAAATTGACACAATCTAGTTCATCTTCATTGCCTTAAGCAATATCCAGGACTCCTCTGTCATTGGGATGAACTATTTCCTCTTGTCACCGACACTTCACACGAATCAAAGCGTGATTTGGGGATGGTTTGGCCCGCATTCCTTGTAGCAGCACAAATGGCAAGAATGGGGATATGTGTTACTTTCTCTTGGAGAACACGAATGGAAGGGCACCATTCTCTTTATGCAAAGCTTACCAATACACAACATTTCTTCCTCCCTCACCTGTTCTTGGCTCGGTCAAACTATAACCCATCCACCTATGTAGGAAGTTCATCTTTGAACATTTTCTCGCTTTTGATCCCGACATCTCCTCTCCTGGCACACTCTACAAAAAACTTGCCAATGAATACGTTGCAAACAACTTATTTTCCCACAAGCTGCATTCATCTTTGTATGGGGTCATCCATGCATAACGTTGGCTACTGAAAGAAAGAGTCACCACAGATGGTTTGTTCTCTATGAGACACTCCCCAATCACGAAACAGGTCAACACATTTACACTAGCATCCTCAACTCCCTACCAAGTACATTACAATTCGGATCTTACATGGCGGTCTCACTTTGCGTCACAAGTCATATATGATAATTTCTAGGGTGACAACCTGATGAGACAATGTGTGGTTTTTGTCAAGTCTAGTGCATTTGAGGAAGCAGTGCTCAATAGCTTTGTCTTCTAGATAGAAACAGCATCATGTAAGATAACGAGGCACAAGAAGCCTGTCAGTAAGGTAGTAGAAACTCCCATTGACGCTACACACGCTGCAGCAAGGGTGCAGACGTGACCTGTGGTGGGAGAGCCAGCTGCTATAGTGAAGACAGCGGAAGAGAGGATGGTACTCCTAATGCACTAGACAACAGACAAGGCCATTGTACATACTCCGGCAGTAGCAATGGCAACTGTCCCTGTTGTTTCTGTGATGTGTGTGGCCACATGCATATCAGCTGCTGCAAGTGGCCCAAATGTGGAGGCTGCCTTGGTCACCTCCACTTCGGCACGTTCACCAATAATTGCTGCGGGTGAATGTGAGACTCTAGCATTGGCTGCAAACGCAGCTGCAGTAGCTATTGCTGCGTTGACCACGACACAGGAAAGACGGACAGCTTTTGCAGCCCCTCAACCCTTGCGCATGAAGGGGGTTGTAAATGCCTGATCTACTGGTGCCTCACACTGTGGCTATTGTGCAGACTGGCGCTACTACGACTATGACTGCTGCGTCTGGGGCTGCAACTATTAATACCGATGTGGCTCTATGCCACCTAGAGGAGGAACAACATGGATAGAGGGAACGCTTAGCAATGGTCCTCGCATTCGGTTGGTCGTCGATATGCCGTAGAAGCCGCCTGCTGGGATGTTTTCCATTGTGTAGAATTGGTGGTCAATCTCATATTGTTCGCGCTCATACTCTACACCGGCTTCATTAGAGTCATACTCTCCTAGCATGTGCACTTGGTGTTGTCACCGATACTCATGTTCCTCATCCCGCCGCTCCTCCCTCCCACCATGCCACAAAAGACTTGTAGATAGGTGGTGACTCCAGCTGTGACGCAAGGTTGGTGACGACGATGGCCGCACCATTAGCGATAATCGCCTGCTCCGGCTTAGGTATGTTTATGGCTGTCTGCTAGGGTTGCAGCTGTGGCTACAACCGTCACCACTGGAAAAAATCAAGCCAGCCGTGCCGATCACTTAGAAATCACACCATCTGTTGCTACTAGTGTTGTTGCACTAGCAGCTATTGTAACTGTCGCTAAGTTCCAGCTGCGGATGCGTATACGGCAGAAAACACGACACAAGAGAAGGAGGTCGGGTGGCGGTTTTAGTCATGACTATGGCGGTGGCAATGACGGTAGTGACGACCACATTTGTTGCGGCTGTTGTTGCAAATGCTAGGTAGTTCAAGGGGCAGCAACGGCTGCTGCCGTAGCAAAAAATGTGTAGATGACAGACAAAGTCACAACAATGGTTGCTAGGAGATGGTGCGACCACTTGTTGCAAATGCCGCGAAGATGAAGAGGCGGCGACGGCTACTACCGCTACTCCCAGTATGGAGGCGGCAGCTGAACCTGCACCAATGCCGCCGGGAAGATGGAGCGGCAAGGGAGAAATGGATGGCTAAAGAGAGGCCAAGATCCCGGAGGAGAGGAGGTCGATGTATGGGCAAGAGAACCCTTTATTACAGTAGCAGAATTCAACTTCCCTTCGCCTCGTTCGACTTTGCCACAAGCTACGTGGTGGTAGCGAGCGGGACTGAAAGGGCTAGAATGACGGTGTACAGTCTAGTGCTACTCCATGATGCAGCGTTGAGAGGGAGCAATTCTCAAGATCTGCTAGGGTATGATGCGTACGCCGTGGAGTCGCGGCAGCCGACAATGGTGGCGGGCCGGCTTCCACAAATCCATGCCTCATGGCAACAGGTGGCCAGGAGCCAGTGTTGAGCTCTTACCTCACGTTGCTCTTATACCTGAAGTTAGTATAAGTGTGTGAGGGAGCGAGAACAAGAGAGTGGGAGAGGGATAGATGCCATATATGTGTTGAAAAGCTTGCTCAGAAACGTAAAACACGAGTAAGAAGGGGTTGGGTGGAGCGATGCCTAAGACCGAAGAGCAAGCCCCACCTCGTGCATCACGCACAAGGTGTGGTTGCCGCCACCCCTTGGGTCGAGCCAGACCACTCAAAATCTACTCAAAGCGGTTGCTGTTGGAAAAATCGGGCAGAATAATCCCAGGAGGATCAGCACCCGGCACGTAACCAAATGCAACAAAAACACCAACCATGCATGCAATCCAATCCACATCATCCTACAGTGTATATAGCATGCCACCAAAGTGTGCTTTCAAGAACTGTATTCCATATGAGAGGTTTTCAAAGATTTGTCGCTCGGCCCAATGGTACAAGCCCTCGTAGGCAACGCCAAGTGGTGCAAGGGAATGAGTCAATGGCATGAGATGAAAACACACAACAAGGTCCGAAGGAAAGCCATGGATGTCGGTCACTTAGACAAGCAAACGATGGGGAGAAGAAATTCAGTCACGCCTTGGGAGACGCGCGTGGGTTGAGCATCCCCACAGTTGGGTGGAAGGAAGTCTACCTTCAATGGTGGAATCTTTTTCACACTATGACTTGCCCCAAACCTCTTGGGACTATTTTAATGGTAGTGCTGTAGCTTTAGAACTAGCAGCAATCTGCATGGGGGGTTCAATGCAGGCTACCTCATGAGACTAGTAGAATCCTGTCCAAATCCACAGACCTTCACAAGTATCATCCAGAGGGCATAGCGAAGTGCATGTAAGTATGATGCACAAAATCCAACATAATTGTAGTGTGCTATTCAATGGCGGCCTGGCCCCAACCTTCCGGAAACCCGTCCATCAAACTGCCACCATCTCTTCAAAAACACCGATGAACTAACACCTATCGATGGGCTGCCGTAAATGTCGAGCAGCTCGTCAGACACCTGTATGGGTGGGATTTGTGCAACAAGCGCAGAGGTCAACATGTGTCAGTGACACCCACACCAACACTACCCCATGACCTGCAGGCGACGCACGTATGGAGACGCACATGGACGAGCATCATGAGAACGAAAACAACAAGTGGGTCCAACAGTACTTAACTGTACACATGCAAAAACAAGATCACATGCACAACCAACATTACCCAGGCGCACCATGACCACACAACAGACCCACGGCATGCACATCTGCTTTGAAGGCGCTGATTCTTAGTGCCTTCGTGACAAAGTCAGCTCGTTCCTGGCAAGTGTCCACCCAGACATGAACATCACTTGTAGCAATGCCCTCATGCACTAAACAATGCTCAACGTTTACATGCTTTGTGTGTGTAGAATGCATGTTTTTGTGCTCAACGATGGCCTTTTTACTCTGGTTATTGCAGCGCAGGGTGATGCAACAAATGGGCACAAGCACCTGTTGTAACAGTCGACACAAATCTCTCACATGTGCCAGCACCAAGCACTACATNCATCTGCTTTGAAGGCGCTGCTTCTTAGTGCCTTCGTGACAAAGTCAGCTCGTTCCTGGCGTGTGTCCACCCAGACATGAACATCACTTGTAGCAATGCCCTCATGCACTAAACAATGCTCAACGTTTACATGCTTTGTGTGTGTAGAATGCATGTTTTTGTGCTCAACGATGGCCTTTTTACTCTGGTTATTGCAGCGCAGGGTGATGCAACAAATGGGCACAAGCACCTGTTGTAACAGTCGACACAAATCTCTCACATGTGCCAGCACCAAGCACTACATGCTTTGCCTCACTCTAGCTCCGTGCCATGCATCCCTCTTTTTCACTCTTCCAGGACACCGTGGTTCCTCTGACAATGAAGATATATCCTGTGCAGCTGCGAGCATCAACGTCATGAGCCTAATCACAGTCAATGTATGCATCAACAATAACAGATGGTTGTGCACTATAACGCAACCTAACGGCTTCTGTAGAGAGCGCATGCCAAACCACCCACAGTGCAGCCTTCAAATGACGTGACCGCGAGCATTGTGAAAACTATGCCAGGAATTTCATAGCAAAGGCCACGTCCATCTTTGTAGTCCTGGCAAGGTACATGAGGGAGCCGATGACGCGGAGGGAATTGGTGACATCTATCGGCTCCCCCAACCTAGACACATGCAGTGTCTTTAGCAACATCTCACCTGTAGGGGCCATCAGCATCAATACAGTTGGTACAGTCTGAAGAAGGGATGTAAACATCTCCTTGGTTGTTCACATAAGCAGCATGGTAAACATGAAGCATGCACTGTTGGTGATCACGATAAAGCTCCATCCCGAGGAAGACTCGCAAAGACCCCAGGTTCTTCATCTTGTATGCGGACTGCAAGACTATCTTTGCTGAATCCACTCCTGAGATGTTGAGTGACGCAACAAGAAATTCATTGATGTACACCATAACTACGACAAACGGTGCAAACTACTTGCTCACAAAGAGTGCAGAATCGACGTTGTTGCATTAGTATCCCGCCTTCTCAAGGATGGAAGCAATCTTCTGGTTCCCACAATGTAGCGACTGCTTCAAGTCGTAGAGAGTCTCTTGCAGCTGCCAAACCTTCTTCGTACCGTTGGTGGTTGGACCATGCAAATCTCGTCGTCCAGATGTCCGTGTAGGAACATGTCGTTGACGTCCTATTGTTGTAGTTCTCAATATTGCTGAGCTACCATGTTGAGAAGTGTCCTTGCTGCAGTGTACCATTCCACAGGCACAAACATCTCATCAAAATCCACACCGAGGATCTAGAAGAATTCCTTTACTGTGAGGGGGCCCTTGTCGTGATCAACTGTGCCATCAGGCTTTCGCTTCCATCTGAAGATCTAGCATACTGAGACAACTTTGCGTCTAGATGGTAGATCTACAAGCTCGTAGAAGGCATGCTCGTCCAGGGCTTCAAGCTCCTCACGCATAGCCTTCTCCCACAAAGGAGCCTCAGTGGACTCGCATGCCTCCAGTAACATGTTGAGTTCTAGTGGTAGGGTGACGGCTCTGACACTAGCATGGCACTTGGCAACTATTCCTGTCACAAACGTCTCAATGGCACACTACAACTCACCCCAAATGAGGCAATATCCAAGACCTGTGTTGGGTGTACAATCCCAGTGGCCAGCCCAAGGGCATCAAGCCATGCGGGATGAGGTAAGGAATTTGACGATGTCTGAGAAATGGAAGGGGCAAAGTACAATATCACACTACGAAAAGTACCGCTGGCATTGGGACGGGAAGAGAGCGCACACAGCTGCCCCCCATGGAAAAATGGGGACGCAAGTACGACAAGTGAAGATGTAGTGAAGACAATGGAGGAACAGGCAGAGAGAAAAGAGATGACTCAAAGGAGATGAGAGATGACTCAGGAGAGGGTGATGAAGGGAGGACCGGCCCAAGGAAAGAGGGAGCATCAGCCGATGACGAAAAAAATGCCAGTGGTGGAGCAACTATCCCAAGGGACGAGGGACCAGCCAACGTCACTGATGCCAACAGTGGGGGTACAGAGGCTGGATGAGATGCGGGAGAGGAGGAAAGACCAGGCGACGAAGGTGCGACTGATCTAGGAGGTTCTTCGCCAGTCAAAAGAGCCGCAAGAGGGAGGACAGAGAGCCACGGCAAGCTAGATTGTAAAGAATAACCGAGTCAAAGAAATGAGCATCACATGACTCCATGACATGGTGATGCTTGGAATCCTAGAAGCACCACACTTTGGACTGAGCACAGTCACCAAGAAAGGGGCGAAGCTGACCATGGGTAGAAAAATTTCCACTACGGACGTCATCCTGAAGCCAGACTACGGTGATGTTGCCCGAAATCCAAGCAAGAAGGAGGTTGGCACGGTGCCCATGTGGGCGTTCAAACAAAGTGACAGTCTTAGAGAAGTGGACCACGGGGCACACGGTTCCAGACCCAGGTCATATAGCTCATCATCTCAAAGGCAAAGAGGGGAGACAGACCAGACTCTAAGAACAGGGAACACACGCCATTAGCAAGCGTGTGGTTCCACCATTCAAGCATCTCGTTTTNACATGACTCCATGACATGGTGATGCTTGGAATCCTAGAAGCACCACACTTTGGACTGAGCACAGACACCAAGAAAGGGGCGAAGCTGACCATGGGTAGAAAAATTTCCACTACGGGAGTCATCCTGAAGCCAGACTACGGTGATGTTGCCCGAAATCCAAGCAAGAAGGAGGTTGGCACGGTGCCCATGTGGGCGTTCAAACAAAGTGACAGTCTTAGAGAAGTGGACCACGGGGCACACGGTTCCAGACCCAGGTCATATAGCTCATCATCTCAAAGGCAAAGAGGGGAGACAGACCAGACTCTAAGAACAGGGAACACACGCCATTAGCAAGCGTGTGGTTCCACCATTCAAGCATCTCGTTTTGTTGAGGAGTATAAGTGACGGTGAGCTCGATGCAGACCCCACGAGACTCGACAAGACTAATGTTGGGACCCATGATCTCACCGCCATGGTCGTTGTGGAAGACATGTAGGGACTGTTGAGAGACATAACGACTCTGACCCCCAAGGAAGTGATGGGATAGTGGCCCATAACCCTTGCTTGAATAATATCAAGGAGATGGGTGGAATGACTGTCAGAAGAGAAGAACGGGGAGCGGTACATCTTTCCATGAGCACAACCGAGGCAATTAGAGGAGTAAGGGTGTGAGAACTAGGCATGACCAAAGCCAAGTGCTAGCTAGAGATGGAGCACGCTAGCGATGACATCAATGTACTCATTCTCAAGACGATGATGCAACAAGCAAACATACTGAGGCGAGAGTGAAGGAGTGACGTGCACAAGGGCAACGCCAGCAGAGGAAGATCTAGGAACAAACAAAGGGACACGGTACAGCCACTCACAGTGCACATCATGAAAGACAGCACGGCCAACAAGATGCGGCAAGACTCTGCAAGCACGAGCACTTGTAGTGAAATCTAAACCCTGTTCATCCAGGGTAGTGTCGGACAACAACCTCACCTCAAGAGAGGGCACCAACAACACCTCCAACAAGTACACGTCACCACTGGGACCAACAAAGCGCACAACACCAACACCATCAACAGAGTGCATCTAACGAGAGCTAGTACAGACAAAGTGAACACAGCAAAATGGACTGAGAGTAACAAACGCGGCGAGGACGGAGGTCATGTGGTAGGTGGCTCCTCAATCAAGGATGTAGAAGCCCTAAGACACACGAACCGGCGGTACACTACCCTATTTGGTGACAGTGCCAACAGCCAGGAAAAACGAGGAGGGACATGCCACAAACAACAAGACAGCAAGAAAGAGTCATGGAGTGGCACAACTCAATCCATAGGACGCATGTAGGCGGACTCCCCTTAAAACCCCCCATGGGTCCCCACGAAGGACATTGTCACATGGACACACATGACCTCTGGGGTGTGCAATCACACTCTCACCTCCCAAATAGTGGAGGCGGAGTAGGTGAGTGAGAGACTGCTCAAGCTCACATTCACCCTTGGAGGCTGCTTGCATGGCCAATAAAGAGGAGACGGATGGAGTAGTAGATGGGGGCAGCAACAAGTAGACGGGCATATACCATCGTGGTAGTGCGTGAGCAGAGGACGAGGACCCAGTGGAAGATTGGATGGCATAGGGCGCTGGCCAAGAAGGAACAAGGGAGATCCCAGCTGCAAAAAGAGTGTGCGCCATCGAGGAGATGGAGCTGGTATGCAAGGTGGAGGATAACGCGAGCAATGAAGAACCCATTGTGTTGGCCCAATGGACGTGCATTGCAGCCGTTAGGCGCACATCATCAGGATGAGCAGGGCACTTGCTACATTTGAGCTCACTCAAGCCACAGTTCAAGCAGACGAGAGCACCAATTGGTGCGCGAGAGCTGTCGTCCTTCTTCTTGTCTTTTCCCTTTACCGCCTCAGTCTAGTCCGCATCCGCAGCCTTTTCTAGCATGTGCGGCAGCTCACAAAGTCAAGGCTGATGCAAAAATGGAGGAGGAGGGGGGAGGATGGAGAAGCACAGGTCGTGAGAGCGGCGACGCCTGTTACACCAAAGCAATGGAGGCGTCGATTCTCTAGGCTGGTCCACCAGGCATCAAGGCGCACAGAGATGAAGTACCACATGGCACCAACCCCAGGTGGGGACATTGAGACTAAAGGCCGAATGGAAAGACGTACCAGTTCATTTGCCTTGACTTTGTGTAGAAGGTGAGAGAGCTCTTGGATCAGACCGTTCACCATAGTGAGAACGGCTGAGAGCTGACCAGGCACAGCATCACCAAGCTCACGAAGGGGCTTGATGCCAGGAGCATAATAGACGTCCGTAGCCTTATCCACGTACATAAGCAAAGTGTTGAACTGGACAGTCAGTGCGCTTTGGATGGCCTGACCAGTGATAGTGGATTAGCTACGCGGGATTGCATAGGCGGCGATGGGGTTGGCAACGGTGCGTGTGGTTGGATTAGCATTATTGGTGTCGAATCATTGGCCTGGTGTTCAGGTGCGGCTGCGATGAGAGCACGCAAAGCACGGACGGACTCAGAGGGCACAAGCACAAAAGGAGGATTGGCAATAGGGTCAACAAGGAAAAAGTATTCCTAGAGTCGCTTCCCCAGTGCCCAAGCACAGAAGTGCATGCCCACGTGGAGAAGAAGAGACCACGGGCAAGCACAGGCGGCTGGGAGTAAAAGCCGTGTTGGTGTGGTATAGGTGCATTGTGTTGGGCGGTAGCAGAAGCAGTGAAGCCAGAAAAGGTCCATGCAGCGGGGTTTGCGGCATAAGACGTTGTGGTGGCAGACACTGTGTTTTAGGCACTGGAAGCGCGCAAGGAAAGATGCGGCAGGTAAGCGAGAAAGGACTAGCAGATCAACCTCATCAACAAGCTTAGCGCAATTATCATTGTGAGCGGCACGCAGCTCACGCTGCAGCCCTATAATGACCGAATACTCATCACCAGTCATGGCGATAGACAACTCTGGCCAAAAAACATCCGACATAGTTTTCTCCGTCATGGTGGGCGTGGGAAACTCAAAGTGAGGGTGTTAAAGTTCTTTGCCGCATTGCAAGTCAGCCCAATCCAAAACAAGCACCCCAAGCACAGCAAGAGGAGACGGCAAAAAAGAGCAACAAGACATTGAGCGTGCTATGCAAGCTAGCGAGAGGCAGCGGAGAGAGGTGGAATGGATGCAGTTGTAGCAGCGTTAAGGAAGAATAAGGAGGCAATCAAGGTGATAACAAGACCAAATCTCCCTTACAGTGTGATTACGCTCAGGGTCAACACTGCTACTGTGGCAGGGATAACGACAACGACGTGAGAGCAGACGAGTGATGGCTCTACTGTCGTCATGAGAAGAGTTGATTCCGTGGAGATGCAAATGGCCGATGTAGCAAAGGCGATGGCGGAGGCGGCTGGTGCAATTACAAAGGCGACCTCAATAGTAGCTCTTGTGAGTATCTATGTAAGGGCAGCTGCCACTACTGCCACTAGACCAAGTGCAATTGTGACCTCTGTTAAAGTCTCAGTGGCGCGCCTGGTGGAGGTTGCAGCCGATGCGTGCGTCGCACGTGCTACAGCAGTGGAAGTGCTCGATGCTGAGGATACTGCATTGATGAAACCTCCTACCACCTTAGAAAATGACAGCAAATGGTGGGAAGGGGTGCTCCCGCCTCGCTATCAGTAGTCAGTGCGATAAGTGAGGGACGACTACTACGCTGAATAGGGGCCAAGGAGTTTCTTAAAGATTATGGACGTGGTTGTACTGGTGTTGGCCATGTAGTGGCGTGCGATCCCACAGGCCCGACATCGCTTGTGCACTACAACCGAGCGTGGCACAACGACTTGTCCTTGTCGTAGTAAGAACTAACTGGGTCCACATGAGACTGCTTCAACTATGCCAGGTTGAAAGTTCTCCAACAGCTGACGTTGCTGCTCGCGTCGCCGACAACGTTGATACAAGTGTTGTTCCAGCTACTACTACCATTCATGTTGCCGCCACTATTGTTGTCGTTGTTGTTTCTATAGTGATTGCAATGTAGGTGCTACAAGTGTGGCGGTGGTTGTTGCTACTCAGGCTACTATTACTACTGTGGTAACTGTGGTGGCGGTGTTGCAGTCGCTACAGCTATTGCTGCCGGTGCCATTGTAGCTACTACTGCGCATATTGTTTTTGCGACTGCTGATGATGCCTTTGCTGTCAATGCTGTTCCAATGCTTCTACTATCAACAAGGAAGACAAAACAATGGCGACACCACTATGAACGGTGCTGGTGCAATTGCTGGCTGCTGTAGTGCCTACGCTTGTTATTGCTCAAATAGAGACAATATTGTAGCTGATTGAGTTGGTGATGCCGCTGCTACAGTGCTGTTGCCGTTACTATGGAGGTAGATGGATGGAGATGGTACCGTCCCTTCCTTGATCCTCATCATTGCTATTGTTGCTACTGATGCAGTGATGCTCTTGCCACTGTTATGAAGATGGACGGATGAAGGTCGAGATACACATTTCTCTCTCCTCCCATCACTGTGCATGCTCTCCTCACACAAGATGACAAGAGGCGGCCACTCCCTCTAGCAAAAGGGGAAATATTTACAAATGACGAAGGCGACAGGAGTAGGACTACAAATCTGAGGAGTGATGGCAATCCACGCGTTGGAGTCTTTGTGGCTTCAACTACAGGAATGGAAATGGAGGAGCACAAGCTGTTTCAGACCTCGTGGCTTGAGGCACCAACCTTGCACTCGTAAAACAAAGTTTCCTTGAAGCTCTTATACAAGTAGGTAACCCGAGGGGTGCAAGGGAATGAGTCAATGGCGTGAGAGGCACAAACTTAGCAAGGCCGGAGGAAAGCCATGGATGCCCTTTACATCGACAACAAAACGACGAGGACACAAAAGTCTGTTGCATTGTGGGAGATGTGTGTGGGTTGCGCATCTCCACGGTCGGGTGGAAGCCAACCCACTTTTCACCATGGGGTCACCCTCAGGATGTGACTTGCCCCAAACCTTTTGGGAACATTTTCATGGTAGTGTCATGACTTAAAAAACCGATAACGATTTGCCTAAGGGGATCAACCCAGGCTACCTCATGCGACTAGTAACCCCTTCCAAATCCACAGAACTTCACAAGTATCATCCATAGGGCATACTGAAGTGCATGCAAATCTGATGCACAAAACTTAGCATGATTATAGCCTACTCTTCCAGGTTGTACGGGTTGCAGACAGATTGTGCCCAGGGCACAACCTGTCTGCAACCCATTCCTCAAACTGCCACCGTCTTTTCCACCACCAACGCATCAACACATGTCGATGGGATGCTGCCAAACTTTGAGGAGCTCATCATTCACTTGCACGGGTGTGTGCAGCGAGCCCAAAGGTCAACATGTGTCGGTGATAGTCACACCAATAGCCCTATGCAGTCAAAATGGCTCAAGCAACAAGAGTGGAGCCAGCGAGTTTTCCATAGAACTTGAGTGTGCCATTGCTTGTAAGCGCAACCTGGTTTTCACGACAGTCATGTCACAGTAGTCTCTTGCATTGGTTTGTGTCTATAATGATCATTGGGCAGCAATTGGTGAATTTCTCAGTCAAAGGTCAACTGCCAATACAACCAAGGGGCAATGTTCTTTAGGGCCAAATAGCTTGGATATCCATAAAACGCAAAGGTTGACTCTAATATACCTAGCATCCGCAAGAAAATACTTGAGAAGCCCAACCCGAAATCATGCTCGCTCGCGGCATGAATTGACAACTGAGCAACAAAAAAAAGGTCATGGCCATCTGGCCAATCAACGGTCAGCGGCGACAGGCCTTGATCCCCACCTCGCTTCCTCTTGATTGGCTGCTTGAAGATGGACGGCTTGCAAGGTCCATGATCAATTACTTTCGTCCCTCATAGTCAATCCGTCGAAGTCAACGACCGCGACAGGGACTCTGGAAATCCAGCCGGACACTTCGAAGAAAAAAATATACGCATCAAGTTCAGTCATCAAACCTTCGTTTGAAGCAACAAACTGAAATTAAACTAATAACAAGTTGTACTCCTTGGGGTTTGGGTTATTATTTCTGCATAGGCACCTATCAGGCCCCGTGATAGCGAGGAGGCCCGTCAGGTTCCCTATAAATGCATGGCGAGTCTGGAACTCCCAATGAACCTTAAGAAAGCCGGAATTCATAAGTATCACAACCCAATCATTTTGGGGCTTGTGACACCTATGGATGAGGCGACATGTCATACGTCGACAACAAAAAATAGGCGGCCTTGGCATACATTTTTTTCCCTTTTCGTTGTTACTACTTTCGCAGCAGAGGCGTCAGATGCATATCTTGGGTAGTTCGTATTCCACCGTGGGGGGATGGGTTGTATTGTTCCAAAAACGGGGTATATGTGACTTTCGTCCTATTTTTCATCATGCATGCAAAAACGAGAAGCTGATCTAGAAGACCAGTGAAGGATTGGGTAGCATCTACAATGATTGGCTTCATGGCTTTGCCCTTGGCCATACTTGGAAAAGCTTAACATTGAGTCTGAAGTTTGAGTGATGGGCAAATTTGCGTGTCTAAGCTCGACCCTCAAGTGAGAGAAGATCATGGGCTGTGCAATACCTAGGGATGTCCTTGAATTATATGGAATTCGTTTAAAAAAAAGATTCTCGACATTCTTTTAGATTCTTCATAACCTAATGAGTGATCTTTGAATTCGGGAATCCATTGAGGCGGTGTCGACTCACAATGCTCATTTTTTGCACTTCAAAGTTTGTGATTTTGGCGCTGCATTGTGAAGTTTTCGGGATGTTCAAATCCGAGTGAGGTGACTGTCCCTCAGCTTGGATTGGGTAATACTTGACATGCATGGACTATCCTACAGTTTTGGTCATGTCGTGTCTGTCATGCAGGGGGTGTTGGTTCAAGTTTTAACAAAATAATGTGTTATTTTGGTGAATTCCTACCATAATAAACTCCCTGACTTGAGCAACTAGGTTACAATGTTTGACATAAGTAAGAACCCTTATTGTCACTCTCAATTTAGGTAAGAAGAAACCACACATTATTTCATTTTTAAATCCGATGGAGATTCTAGTTCTTTTATGTGTTTTTATTTTTCATAAAAAATTGAAAGGGGTTGAATAGAACATAAGTGTGATAAAAATGAATGAACATGGTCGAAACGTCTTGCGTGAATACACTTCAGATGGAATGAAATATATTATTTTACCAATTCATCTCCCTCCACTCGCTTATGCAATAATCCCTTATTTCCAGCGCACCATAGTGAACGTAAATCATCAGGATATCGGGCTCATTACCAGGGCGACTTTTTGTGCTTAAGGTTGCCTCTCCCGCCTCACAAGGTTACGCCCAGGCGACCGAAAAATGGGGGCTTTAGAGTGATCTCAGGTTCTTCCGCCTTCGGAGAATGTTGTTGTCAATGACATGCTCGAGGCGCCCTTTGAGGGCTTATGCCCATGCCGTGTTGTCATACCGACCAACCCAGCGTTAGCGAAAATGAAGTTGACTTTGGCAAAAGATCTGGTGTTCGCAGATATCCCACGCTTACAACTCATGTGAGCATTTGCAAATGTCCATTTGGTTCTTTAGGGTTTAGCTGATCAGTTGTCTGATATCAAGTCGGGTTCCTGCGTAATCCGTGATCGAAAAGGTTTCAGTTTCATATTTGTTGCTGCCTTTTTGCCTGTTGCTGACGCGGGACGCCAACCCACTGCCGTGTTCCATGCCAGGTCAGCGCGCGTGACATGCATCAGCATCAGCATGTGCAAGCGGGGTGATTGGGTGTCACGCCATGCCAGCCATCATTGTGCATCCAGAGGCTCAAGTTTCAGGAGGAGAAATCAAAG
>SZWC01013161.1:47576-50076 GCA_023375785.1 Penium margaritaceum
ATGGTGCTTTCTCCAGAGGACTTCCTACTGTGCTCCCCCGCTCCTGACTGGGCCATCAACTACTAACTGCCTATGGGATGAAGGGGGCGGGGAGATGGGATGGGCGGCCACGGTCTATCCCATGACGGTGGTGCACCGTGCTGTGCATGTGAATCGGCGAACATGCACACTGCCCATGGCTCCTCAATGCTCACCATCAGTCCGCTGTTCCCAACTGTGGTAAGCCAAGCCAAGGATGTCGGCATGGGTGCAACGTCCAAGGCTGTGGGTGATTTTCTACACTCACGGCTCGAACAGTGGCTTTGCAACTCAGCACTCAATGTTACGCCACCGTTGCATTGACGGCGTGTGTTTCCAATTGGCTCTGAGCAGCAGGGTCTTTGTCAGGCAGACAGGATGTGGTGCCTGAGATTCGTGTGTGCCTGTGCCTGTGCTTGTGATGGTGCGTCGTCGTCTGTCGTTCTGCATCCGTGTTGTTATGCAAGTACGCCGCTGCGTTTTCTGCTCGTCTGCGTTGTCACGTGCATGCATGTATGCCCGGCAGAGCATTCCTTGGGAGCGTGAGCAACCACCTCCTCCACACAGCGCATTGCCCCGTCCTCGTGGTGAAGCAACCGAAGGGAGCGGCGTCGGCGCCCATCCCGGGGCTTGGGCAGCTGGGCAAGGTGGTGGACTCGGCACGCTAGCTCTGTGCAACGTGTCCGGGGTGTGCTGTGCACGCAAAGTCAGTGGTGCTAGCACTGACCTCGTCGGAGTTGACAAATTCAGCTCTGGTTCTATGGGATATTGGGCTTGGGGGGGGGGGGGGGGGGGGGGGGGGGATGGGATTGTGAGGGGCGTTAGAACCAACTGGTACGGGTCGTCAGTGTAGGTGCTTACCATTGCTGCCACTTCTCATGGTGGCTCTGGTGCCAGAGGGAGAACCCCTCCCCTCTAACCAGCGACTGGACGGGGTGCCTCCTCGTGTGGAGTGCTTGACAGGACTCCTCGAACACACTCTCTTGGGCAGTGGTGGATCAAAGGTGGTGCATGTGAGCAGTGGAGCAATGGAAGGCTGTGGTGTACGCTGTGGGTCTTCACAACGACGCACGTAGGGTAGGGTGTTTTGTGGCTGTGGTGTTGTCGATAGGTCAAGCGGGTCATGTGTTGGTGTAGGGAATCAAGTGTGTGGATGAAGGACCGCCACGCAGTTGCAAGGGCGAGGGTTTTTTCACGCAAGAGGGGCAAGGAAGCTTCCTTGTTCATTGTGATATGTTCTGTCTGGTAGATGCCGCACTCAGAAGGGGTTCGCACGCTTGACATGACTGAATGCAATTTGAATGGCTTTCTTACACACACACACACACACACACACACACACACACACACACACACACACACACACACACACACACACACGCACGCACGCACGCACGCACGCCCGCACGCACGCACGCACGCCCGCACGCCCGCACGCACGCACGCACGCCCGCACGCCCGCACGCACGCACGCACGCCCGCACGCCCGCACGCACGCACGCACGCCCGCACGCCCGCACGCACGCACGCACGCCCGCACGCCCGCACGCACGCACGCACGCCCGCACGCCCGCACGCACGCACGCACGCCCGCACGCCCGCACGCACGCACGCACGCCCGCACGCCCGCACGCACGCACGCACGCCCGCACGCCCGCACGCACGCACGCACGCCCGCACGCCCGCACGCACGCACGCACGCCCGCACGCCCGCACGCACGCACGCACGCCCGCACGCCCGCACGCACGCACGCACGCCCGCACGCCCGCACGCACGCACGCACGCCCGCACGCCCGCACGCACGCACGCACGCCCGCACGCCCGCACGCACGCACGCACGCCCGCACGCCCGCACGCACGCACGCACGCCCGCACGCCCGCACGCACGCACGCACGCCCGCACGCCCGCACGCACGCACGCACGCCCGCACGCCCGCACGCACGCACGCACGCCCGCACGCCCGCACGCACGCACGCACGCCCGCACGCCCGCACGCACGCACGCACGCCCGCACGCCCGCACGCACGCACGCACGCCCGCACGCCCGCACGCACGCACGCACGCCCGCACGCCCGCACGCACGCACGCACGCCCGCACGCCCGCACGCACGCACGCACGCCCGCACGCCCGCACGCACGCACGCACGCCCGCACGCCCGCACGCACGCACGCACGCCCGCACGCCCGCACGCACGCACGCACGCCCGCACGCCCGCACGCACGCACGCACGCCCGCACGCCCGCACGCACGCACGCACGCCCGCACGCCCGCACGCACGCACGCACGCCCGCACGCCCGCACGCACGCACGCACGCCCGCACGCCCGCACGCACGCACGCACGCCCGCACGCCCGCACGCACGCACGCACGCCCGCACGCCCGCACGCACGCACGCACGCCCGCACGCCCGCACGCACGCACGCACGCCCGCACGCCCGCACGCACGCACGCACGCCCGCACGCCCGCACGCACGCACGC
>SZWC01013161.1:55076-61507 GCA_023375785.1 Penium margaritaceum
CCCCCCCCCCCCCCCCCTCCCTCCCTCCTCCCCCCACACCCACTCGCTCACTCGCTCGCTGAGCGAGCGAGCAAGCGAGCATCCACGGGAGGAGGGCCGGACAAGCCGGACACCTCCCCCCCCTCACCTTATTTTATCCATTCGTCCACCATCCGGGCAATCGAGAAAAAGGGGTGGGGGCGAGTAATAACACTCTGAAAAGGGGTATGACTGAAAGAGAGTGAAAAAAAGGGGGAGAAAAAGCAGTTGAAAAAGAAAAGGAGAGTGAGGGTGCAAACGAAGAATAAAACAAAAAAAAGGGGGGAGGAAAAGACGATTTCAACCAAACGTACGGGACCATCGAGTAGCCCGTCATCTCACCGACAGCTGCACTTGCAGCAACCACTGCAGCATCAGCGGTGGTTGCAGCAGCGCTTGCAGTTTCACCCTCTGCACCGGCAACGGATTGTGTTGTCGGCGGCGATTTCCGCTTCAAGACCTGTCGTGGACCGGCGTCTCCCTGGGGGCCCGTGGATTGGTGCGCACAGTTCACCCCATAGGATCGCCGGCGGATTCGAGTCTTACCGTCTCCGAGGGCTGGGTCGTCTACCGCTTGGATCAGCAGCCACACCTGCAGCCGCCACCCCTTCTCGTCTTGGAGCAGTCTTTGCTCCATTCGTGGCAGCAGCATTGGTCGCCGCAGCTAGTCAGACTCTCGTCTCTGGGTGTGCTGTGGTAGTGCAGCTCTTCCCGTCTGGTCACGTTTGTTGACCCGGACGCCGTGACCTCCAGGCGTGATAGTACCTGCGGACCTCATTCTCTCTCGTGGCTTGGTGTTTACCACCGGGAGTAGGTGCCCTCGGCACCTATCCATCGTCCAGCGCACGAGATGAGTGCGCGGACGTGTGAGCAGGCGCGCTGCGCATTCTCCTGCTACTACTGTGGTGATGGACGTCATGGTTGGCGTCGCTGTTGGACGCGCCCTCCCGGCTGGCATCTACCTTGGCTACAGCCTCGTCCGAGCCTACGTCCTCCACAGCATACGGATCTGCCGGTGTTGGTAGATCCCCTAGCTGGACCTCTGGCGAGCATATTCGCCGAGATCCGCGGCCTACGGCAGATGGTGCAGCGGCTTTGTGACCTCGTTGTCACTGAGCGTGCTTCTACTACTCGTTCGTCGACGGCCTCTTCGACCACATCTCCTCCATCATCTCCTCCTTCTTCATTCGATGATGTCCCTTCAGCTTCACCTGCCAGCCAGTCCGAGGCTGACACCATCCTTTCGATCCTCCACTCTGTTGTGACCACGCCGCCACCCCTCGTTGACTTGTCTTCCAGCAGTCGTTCCAGTCGAGTGACTCTACGACGTCGTCGTCAGCGCTCTGCACGGCGTGCTCACGCCGGTGTTGATACATCCTCCACCTCCTCGACCTCCATTGTTGTACCTGTCGAGGGGGAGTGTGGTTACCGCGCATTGCGTGATGCGACAGTAGCGACAGGATCCGCAGTTGGGTCGAGGGGGAGTGAGTCTGATCCCGACATGGAGGTCATGGTGCAGACTTGCGTATCATCGAGCTCGACTTCCACGTCCGCGCTGGATCCAGATCTTCTACAGCAGCAGCTTGCGTCAGGAGGTGTCCATGCCCGGCGTCCCTGGGCGGTGCCACTCGCGGCTCCTACCGGTGGCGGCCCGGCGGTGGCACACGGGTCCGGTATGGATCGGGATGCATCTTTGGGAGTTTTGGCGGAGTTTGTACAGCAGGCTCACACGAGTCCGGCGGAGGTTCCAGTGCAGGAGATCTGCGTGTCATCAAGGTCGACATCCACGTTGGGATCAGAGCCGGACATTCTGCAGTAGCAGGTTGCATCACGAGGAGTGCAGGTCTCATGTGCCTTGGCGGTGCCACTTGCGACTCCGACCGATAGCAGCCTAGCAGTGGCACATGAGTCTCGCGCGGATCGGGATACCCCACACGGATTTCCGGGGGCGTTGGCGCACGGGACTCATACTTGCCCAACAGTGGTCGTAGTGCACGAGCAGAGTCGACCGGCTGGTCTGTTGGAGGTTGAGGCGTTCTTGAGAGCAGCAGTTCTCAGAGATGTCGCCGGGTCATATGCTAGAGCAGACACAACAGGCTCCACCGCCTCATCTGCGCTACTTGTGGACCAGCTCCAGCGTGAGGTGTCGTTCAGGTTCCCACAGCCTCCGGGTCCCCGTACACACGGAGCAGCGACATAGATGCCGGAGTCAGATGATAGTCCGCACTCTATCATCGAGCAGGTGGCAGCGACCAGTCTTCCCGGCGAGACAGTGCGTGAGCGCCAGCTGCGCTTGCTGGTCGCCTTGACGGGCATTGTCAAGCCAGAGCCCTGCACACGTGTTTCCACTACGGCGGCAGTTGACGACAGTGGTGCAGATCCCTACATGCAGATGGAGTCACCTCGTCAGCAGGAGCTGAGTTGTGCACGTTCGTGTTCACCTGCTAGTGACGTTGCTGATCACATGGATACTGAGAGTGGCAGTACCTGCACGGACGACGTTTCCACATGCTCTACGGACTCTGACGGCTCCTCCTTCTCCTTCTCTCTCGGCATACGACCGCTCACTCCTCGCATGACAAACACGAGCTGTGATGTGGATATGACACCTGCAGCTGCATCCGATGTTCTAGCGTCTCGGCACATTGCGAGCTTGGTTGACCCCTAGGAGGATGCAGCAGCACCAGTTCCATCGTCTGCAGCATCAGAGATGCAGATGGCGTTGTACTCACGAGTTGTGCAGTCTGCATGTGCAGCATCCAGTCAGGCAGAGTTAATTCTACACCAGGTCGACGTCGGCCACCTCGACATGTCCGAGGTAGATTACGCCGACCTGCAGGAGCGTGTAGTGATGCTGCAGCGGGAGATGATGGCAGCGAGTGAGCGATTCTCAGAGGATGGCAGCATCGGCACGACCCCTATGCCAGCAGCATCTGGCACACCTATGCTTGGGGAGCATCTTGTACGTGCTCCGCGTATGACGTCCGTTGGAGACACTGTCAGAGGAGAGGTGAGCGTGCCTTCAGCTTCCGCCATCCTCGCTCCTATCGACCCCATCATGGCTCCTCCTTCTTCTGCTGCCATCACGCACTTTCATCCACCTGACTCACTTACCCCATCTTCATCTCCATCCGCGAGTGGTGATCCGGTTCATCGTTCCAGCTCTCCTCCTCCGGCAGTACACCCTTGTGTCTCAAGGTCTCCTATCCCGTATCGGAGGCCAGCTCCGCCACTTCATCCACGCATGTGTGCTGCTCGCCCATTCCCGTTCCTCTGGCATACACAGATGCATCACGGCAGTGCGGAGGCAGGAGAGACTGTGAGTTCGGACCCTTGGCAGTCACACGAGGACTGGTATACCCCAGGTGATGCAGATTCACGTGAGGAGTTGTAGCCGAAGACACCACTTCGTCTTTGAGGGAGGGAGTCGACTCACAGGTGACAGGGGGAGCTGTCTCTACATGTTGGACACACCACATGACTTGTCGCCCAGGATCTGTTCAGATACATCAGCATCTCCATCGAGGACATCGCTCCCAGGTTCATCTGCCCAGGGGGAGTGTTGTGTGGACCTCGACCTGACGCGACGTCATGGGAGATGCATGGGGAGGTCCATGCTCTGTTATGAGCATCTACAGCATCCCGCATGTGGCTCATGCTGCGTGCCTGCACAGCTGCATACAGATGGTAGCACACTGTTGGTCGAGACTCGGACACTTGGTGTATTGCACCAGTGTCACGAGGAGACCATGTGATCGTATGTCTTAGTGTGTCGCTATACTGTGTGTGGCATTGTGCATGCGAGCTATTGGTCGAGACCCGGATACGTGGTGCATTGCACCAGTGTCACGAGGAGACCATGTGATCGTGTGTCTTAGTGTGTCGCTATACTGTGTGTTGCATGTGCATGCGAGCTGTTGGTCGAGACCCGGACACGTGGTGCATTGCATCCGAGTTACGAGGAGATCCTCCTTTGATCCTGTGTTTGGATGATGATACTATTGAGTTGGATTGCTCGTAGTGGTCGAGACCCGGACTCTGGTACCGCCAGTGTCACGAGGAGACCATCTTGTCCTCTGACATGTGTATGATGTGCATTACATTGGTTTGTGTGCGTGTGCATCACTCCTCTCATGGTCAAGACCCAGACACTTGGTGGGGTGTGCCAGTGTCCAGGGAGACCCTAGATGGATAGCAGACGAGTGTGTGTGTGTGTTTGTGCGAGTTGACTCATGCATGTTATGGCTTGTCATGCATTATTGTTCGATGCCTTCGCTCATTCGGTCTGGCGTGGACGGCTATGTCAGCCAGGGGGAGTGTTGGTTTGTGTGGCTTCCACCTGTCACGATCGACACTGCTAGTTTACCGATATACCCACATTCAGGGTATATGGCAGAGGAGGGCGTGACGACACGACGGGCCTCTGGACTGCACCGAGACTTCTCCAGCACCTACGACAGCGCCGGCGAGACGCGGTCGATGCGTTCCGGCAACCATGTGGGCTTGTCAGGAGGTAGGAGAGTTTTCTCGGTGGGTTCAGACCCGCGCACCCGGTTGACTGTACGGGTGCGACAAGGAGACCCGATGGCTATTGTGGGGCTTCCGATGTTCGGAAAGCCGTGTGTGATGTCTGGACGCTGATTCTGAGATTTTCTGGCACTGTTCCTATTTTCTCGGTGGTCGAGACCCGGGTACTCGGAGAGCTGTTTCGGTGCCTCGAGGAGACCACCGTTATTGTTATCGTGGTGTACGCAGTGTGTTCTCCCCGCTGACCCGTTTCGGCTCAGCGGGGGTGACGGGGCCCGGTGCGGCTAGCTGCCAGCGCCCCTACTTAAGCCCGCTAGGGGCTCATTTGTAATCTCTCCTTGTTCTTTATATTCAGCGTTCCAGACTTAGCCAAATTCTTGACGTCTTGTATCGCACTCACACACAGAGTTCATGTTCGTTTGTGCATGGGCCTGCATGCCCTAAAATTATTTTCCAATTGACATGAGCCAAGAGGTCACCGTAAGCTGTGTACGACACACACAACAACACTCCCCCATGACCGGAGGGCGAAAACACGTCCATGCACATGCAGACACTGACGCTGTACAGAGCAGGAAACGCACAGCCGCTGCAAGCAGTAGGCACAGCACATACAGGGTGGCACATGAGGAATCAACCTGCAACAGGGGTGGGGCAGAGTCCAACGGAACGAGTGGCCGCATGAAACTTCGAACGACCCAGAGCCTTGGTCAGAAAATCCGCGCACTGCCTGTCAGTGCTCACGTGGATGACTCGGATCTCACCACGATCAAATAGGTCACGCACGAAGTGATGCTCGACATTGATGTGCTTCGTGTGTGCATGGAATACACCTGAGTTCTTGGCGATGGCCTCCGCGCTCATGTTGTCACACTGGAGAACCACGGGGGGAATGAACAGACGCAGTTCACACAGCAGACGGACGAGCCAGACACATTCCGCTGCACCGGCGCCTAGGGCAACATACTCTGCCTCAACAGTACTACGTGCGATGTAGCCCTGCGTCCCACTTCGCCAGGACACTGCAGTACCTCCAATGAGGAAGATGTAGCCGGTGCGGCTTTTGCCATCCGGACTCCACGCCCAGTCGCTCTCTGTGTACCCATCGAGCACAACAGACACCTTCTCGCGAAAGCACAGGCTGAAGCGTGCGGTGGACAAAATATAGCGCACACACCGGACTGCGGCCTCTTGTGTTCGCTGGCGCGGAGCCTGCGAGAACTGGGCGAGCAGGTTGACAGTGAAGGCAATGTCGGGCCGTGTCGTGGTGACCAAGTACATGAGCGAGCCGATGACTCGCAGGTACATGGTCATATCAACTGGCTCCACCAGGTCCGCTGGGTCATCGACCTTCAGGGCGGCCTGCCACTCAGGGGTCATGGGCATGTAGGCCGTGCGGACGGTCGCAAGGAGGTCGGCAAAGCGCTCCCCCACGGTCTCTACGTAGCGTCCCTGATGGACACGGACTGTGCGACGAACACGGTCGCGCACGATCTCCATCCCCAAAAAGACAGAGGCCTCACCAAGATCCTTCATCTTATAGGCCGAGGAGAGAACGGCCTTGGCAACATTCACTACTCCCAGGTCAGGCGAGGCGATCAGAAGATCGTCCACGTAGACGAGGATGGCAGCGAGCGGTGCTTGGGACTGTGAGATGAACAGGGATGGGTCAGCATGACTCAAAACGTACTCGGCGCGTCTCAGCGTGCTGGTGATCTCCTGGTTCCAGTAGCGCGGTGACTGCTTCAGGCCGTACAAGGCCTTCCGCAGCCGGTACACGCGACCGGTACCATCCTCAAAGCCAGGTGGCTGGACCATGTAAATCTCCTCCTCAAGATCCCCATTTAGGAAGGCGTTGTTCACATCCGTCTGATGGAGTTCCCAGT
>SZWC01013161.1:61533-80346 GCA_023375785.1 Penium margaritaceum
GCGAGCGGTGCTTGGGACTGTGAGATGAACAGGGATGGGTCAGCATGACTCAAAACGTACTCGGCGCGTCTCAGCGTGCTGGTGATCTCCTGGTTCCAGTAGCGCGGTGACTGCTTCAGGCCGTACAAGGCCTTCCGCAGCCGGTACACGCGACCGGTACCATCCTCAAAGCCAGGTGGCTGGACCATGTAAATCTCCTCCTCAAGATCCCCATTTAGGAAGGCGTTGTTCACATCCGTCTGATGGAGTTCCCAGTCGTGCTGTGCCACCTGGCTCAGCAACGTGAGTGTGGTCGTCATCCGCCCAACTGGGGCAAAAGTCTCGGTGTAGTCCACACCAGGGACCTGAGAGAAGCCCTTTGTTGTCAGGCGCGCCTTGTAGCGCTCCACAGTGCCTTCTGGCTGAAGCTTCTTACGTAGAACCCACTTGGCCTTGAGGGCCTTGCGGTTCTTTGGCAAGTCCACCAGCTCAAAGACGCCGTGCTCGCGGATGGCATCAAGCTCAGCCTGGCAGGCAGTGGGCCACTGCTCAGCATCAGGGGCCGACAAGGCCTCAGGCAGACTGGTGGGATCGGGAGCCAGCACTGGTGCACTCCGTGTAGCGAGGGCATATGCTGCAGAGGGAGGGTCGATCGTCACCATGGACTCAGCGGCGTCACGAGCAAGACCGCGCTCATGAGAAAGTAGTGCCGCACCAGTGGCACAGCCAGGGTGAACATCAGCAAGGCCGCGCGCACTCAGGCCGAGGACCTTTGTGTCCGGATCACCGCTGGCAAAGCTACGCGTGGGGCGCGGGCGGAGACGTCCGCCGAGTGCCCATGTGTAGGGGTCCGACGGGGCAGGAGCAGTGGGCGCTGCTGACTCACATACCGGTGTGGACCGCATGGCAGGCGTGCCACTCGAGGCTGGCGTGACATCACCAGCTGGGGTCAGGCCCATGACAGACGCAGGCGCGTCTGTGACCGGAGACAGGGACAGCTCAGCGCCAGACACGGATGCAGGCACAGGATCAGACTGAGCTTCAGACGTAGAAGCAGACGCAGGGTCAGACTCAGTCTCAGACGCGGAAACAGACGCAGGATCAGGCAGAGCCGCAGACACGGAGGCAGACTTGGACGCGGACACGGACATGGGCGAGCGCTGAGAGTCAGGGGCAGAGGAGCGAGCCATAGACAAGGCGGGGCTGGCATCAAGCGCTGGGGACAGCCCCAGGGGTGCCGGCGACGGAGTGACCGCACTGGATGGGGGCACTGTGCCAACCGGACCAGGAGCCTCCCCCACACGACGGGGACCGGAACACCCATGGGCATGAGCAGCACGCAGAGTGTGGATGTGAGCAAGGTCGCAGAAGGCGAGATGCTCGAGGAAGAGAGCGTCACGGGACTCCACGATGCGGCGGCGCGCGGGGTCCAAGAACCACCAGACCTTTGACCGCGGGGCGACGCCAACGAAGGCGCAGAGGCAGCCCCGCGGAGAGAGCTTGCTCCCGTGCTGCTCCGGCGTGAACCAGACGCAGGTAAGGGAGTCCCAGACACGGGCGAGGCTCAAGTCCGCTCGACGCCCATACCACAGCTCATAGGGTGTGCGGTGACTTGGGAGGGGACCGTGGGGAATGCGGTTCCACACCCAGGTCATGTATGCCATGCCCTCAAAGGCAAAGGCCTCAGGCATGGCACTGTCGGCGCGCATGGCGCGGACCGCATCCTCCATGGTACGGTTCCAGCGCTCGGAGACACCGTTCTGCTGGGGGGTGGAGGGAGCAAAGAGATTGTGAAATACACCGAGCGCGGTGAAGGAGCGTGCCATGTCACCGAGGTACTCGCCGCCACGGTCCGAGCAAAAGGTCTGAAGGCAGTGGGGAGACTGGCATTCGGCCATGACCAGCCAGATGCGGACCACAATGGCTGCATTGCTCTTCTGACGGAGGCTGTAGACCCAGGGCATGCGCGTGAATTCATCAGTCAACTTCAGGACGTAGCGACCGCGGTCTTCTTGAAACTCGAGAGGGAGCGGACCCATGAGGTCAGAGTGGACAAGCTCCAGGGGTCGACGAGCCCTGGAGACAGACGCAGGGTAAGTAGACCGGTGCATTTTTCCCTCAGCACAGGCCAGACAGTCGGTCGTGGGCGGTGCCTCGAAGGACGTTGCATCAAGACCAAGAGCAGGCTGAGTGCGGACCAGCCTATTGACAGCCCCCAGGTACACATGACAAAGACGTCGATGCAGGAGGCGGTGGTGTTCGGGGGACAAATCACCAGCGACAAAAACACGAGCAGCGGAAGAGGGAGGCGAAGGGGGTGCACTCGCAGAGCACCCAACACTGTGATACAGATCATCGACGACCGTCCCACTGAGGACGATCTCCTCGGTGTCGTGCACAAAGATGCGAGCATCGGCAGCCGTGTGCGTGACACCGAGGCCCATCTTGGCGCCAGCACGGAAAGACAGCAGGCTGAGTTCCAGATAAGGGACAAAAAGGACGTCGGAGATGTATACGGGACCAGCTGGCCCGGTGAACTGCACAACCCCAACACCCTGGACAGGGACCTCGTGGCCAGCTGTAGTGCGAACAGAGCGAACAGCGCCAACGGGATGCAAGACGACAAAGGCGACACGACGACATGTCATGTGATGGGTGGCACCAGAGTCCACGACCCATGTGGCATCTGTGACCCGTGTACAAGGGGCAACGTGGCACTCGGCGACGGAATAAGGCGCGGCAGCAGGCCGCTCTGCAGGCGACGCGGCAAGACGAGCAACGGAGCGGACATGAGACGCATGCAACCAAGATGTGTCATCGGGTCCGTCACACGCACACGGCTGGGCATGGGGACCACCACAGGCATCATCACGCAACGACACAGACAGTCCACAGGCAGTAAGACCCCTCGACTCAGTCAACTCACTCGTACCTCCCTGAGATGAGCGTAGGACGAGAAGCTGGTGAAGCTCGGCGATCGTCCTGTCGCGTTCGGCGAGCGCCTGGTCGCGAGGATCCACGGAGGATCCTGCTGTGGCAGCAGACTTCTCTGGAACAACTGCGGTAGTGGCGGCCGAGCGGGCGGTCGCACCGGACGTCTGGCGCATGCGCGCCTTGTGCGCCTGCTGCAGCCCACGGGTGACCTTGGCCCAATCCAGTGGGCGTCCTGTCAGGCGAGTGCAGTCGGGATAGCGATGGTCACCACCGCAATTGAAGCACACGAGGCGATGTCCCGTCGTCCTGCTAAAGCCGCTGCTGCTGCCGCCGCTGTTGCTGCTGCCGCCGCTGCTGCTACTGCCGCCGCCGCTGCTGCTGCCGCTCCCGCCGTTGTTGTTGCGGCTGACACTGCCAGTGCTGGTGCCGCTGCTGGTCCCGCCGCTGGAACCACCACTCGACGCTCTGCGACCCTTCTTCCCTTGCGCTGGAGCCGCCGTTGCTGTAGACGGAGGGGAGGGCGACGCGGCGGCAACTGCAGCTGAAGCGGTGCTGTGGCGAGCGTGGTTTGCGGCGTCCATGCTTGCCACATCCAAAAACTGGAGAGTGGCCCAGCGCAGCAGGGTCCCGTCGCTCGCCATGTCGCGAAGCAGCGTCTCGTCGAAGTTGCTGAAGACGCGCGCGTAGTCAAGGTGGATGCCGTAGAGGATGATCTGGAGGGCGGAGTATTGCGCAAGAGCTTCATCCCCAAGATCCTCGTACAACTGGATCACCCGGCGCCAGTAGTCGGTTGCAGACTCCTGAGCAGTCTGGTAGAGGGAGTTGAATTGGACGAGGCGTTGGGATGTCAAAGCCAAGGTGGCGCCCTCAAACAGAGTGACGGCCAGTGCCCATGCCGCGCAAGGGTTAGCTCCTAAGCCGGTCAGCGAATTGCCAAGGAACCGACTGAAGTCCTTGGTGAAGTCCGGGGCGGCCTTCATCAGGCCTGAAGCTGCGCAGACTGCCATGTGTGTTTGAGCGGGGTCAGACGCCTGATATGGTGCGAGGTAGTAGGGGAGGAATCCCTCGCTCATGGCCCACATGCGGAAGCGTGGCTCCTAGGACTTGAAGTCGTTCCCAGTCCGGAAGACGGGCGGGTCTGACTCAAACCACTTGGGTGGCTTGACCGTCTGCAGGGCAACGGCCGAAGCCACTGCGGGGCAAGGCATCGAGGATGCAATTCCCTTACCCAAATGGGCCCGCAGAGCCAGCTCCTCAAATCTTAGTGGGCGTCAAGATGAGCTCGGGTCAGCATTGGAGCTGGAGTTAGTGCCCTGGAGGGCTGCATTGGCCTCACGCGCTCTGCGACGCGCCTCCAGGAGGATGAGGCGCTCTTGGAGCACCTATTCCTCGCCCTCCTCGCCGGAGTCGGAAAGGTTCTCCGCGACTTCATCACCATTACCGCCGTGGGCAAGGTGGTCCGCGTTCGGGTCAGTCGACGGACGCTGCTGCTGCTGCTGGGGCAGCAAGCCCCTGACCATATCCTGTAGTTCGGCCACCTGCCTCGTCAACGTATCGCGGCTCCCGCCTGTAGGTCCGCCACTGCGCGCACTTGGTGCGCCAATGTAGTCAGGCTCGGCGGCCGCTGCTGCTGCTGTTGCAGCGGTGACTGCTGGTGTTCTGGTGGCGGCTGCTGCTGTCGCTCTTGCTGCTACTGCTGCTGTTGTAGTGGCTGCTGTTGCTGTAGAGGCGGCTGCTGCTGTTGCTGCTGCTGCTGTGACTGCTGCTGCCGCTGTGGTGATGATGGCGGTGGTCGACGTTGATCGCTGACGGCGCTGCCCTCGGCAGTTGCGTCGGCGGCCATACTGGAGGAGGTTTGCTTCGGCATGGCAACCGGTTTCCTCCCCTGTTTTCCCCTCCACGGAAGTCCTCCGTGTAGCGTCTCCACGGAACCGCCCCTCCGCGGAACTCCTCCACGGAGCGTCTACGCGGATACCTTCCGCGGTGAACTTCACCACGGAAGCTCACCGCGGATCACCGCGGATTACCGCGGGTGACCGCGGAGTACCGCGGTTTACCGCGGTTCACCGTCAATGACCGCGGTCACCGCGGTCGCGCCGGTGTGGAATACGGCGGGCTGCTGGGGTCCGCGGTCGACACGTTCCGCACCCGCAGCTCCGCGGTTGCAGGTCCGCGGTGAGGAGCGCCGATGGTTTTCCGGAACGGCCGCGGAGGTGGAGCTGCGCTGAGGTGGAGCTGCGGCGGAGCTGTGCGGATCCGCGGAACGCTGCGGATCTGGACTGGTAACGTCACCGCGGGGTGGTGAGCGCGGAACGCCGAGTGCCTCCGTGGCACTCGACGCGTGTTCCGACGCGGTCGCGCGGTTGCCACGCCCGCCGCGGATGCTTTGTCACAACGGAGCACCGCGGAACGACCGCAGAACGACCGCAAAACGACCGCGGAATGACCACGAATCGACCGCGAAACGACCGCGGAATGACTGGATTTTATAAAAAATGGTCGAAGTGGTGGTGGGCCCTCCCAGGACCTCCCGCCGAGACCGTGGGCACTACTGCTGCTGCTCCTCAAGGCAACGGCTGCGGTTGCTCACGACTTCTTCGGCTGCTGCGTCTCTGCTGTGCAGCTATGCGAGCACTGGCTCGCCGCTCTGATACCATGAAAGACAGCTCCTAGCATTGTTGTCGCTAGCGTGGCAACGCAAGCCAGCTAGCTAACTCACTAGCACGCACAGGTGGAGGTGAGAACAGCAAAGGGTTGGCTAGGGACACAAACACAAGTGTCAGAAGCTGCAAATGTTTGAAGTGTGCAGAGAGAAATGACAACTGAGGTCTGGTCAACCTAAATAGTGCCACGGACCTAGTGGATGCACACACACACACGGCGCACAACGGCGCTATTTTTCTAGCAAGACAAAAAAGTGGCAAAAACACAGTTTTAGTCACAATTCCCTGCAGACACGTCAGAATGACAAGCCGTTTGAACCAGAACGGCCATGTCGATGAGATCTACATCCTGATAGGCTGCACGCCTACGTGCTCTGACACAGCACGAGTCTATAAAATACGGAATTCTTCTCGGTGCCCGTCGCCACCGGCTGCCAGCCTGCTGCCGTCGTCGCCAGTCTCAGGGATCTGCACGTGAATGGACATGAACCGAGGGGTCACCGTAAGCTGTGTACGACACACACAACAACAGAAAGAGAAATGTGGATGATGGTGACCAGATTTCGATTTCATCATTGTCACCCATTCATTTTCAGCATTCTAGTGTAGTGGGGATCCTTCATCAAGGGAAAAATCATCTTCCCATGCCGTCAAGGTGCAAACTAACTTACTAACTTAAGTCACTTACTAACTTTTGTTCCCCCATTATCTGCGACTTTGAGGCCAACTAGTGAGCACTCATATGAGAGGGTTGAGCGGGTTGCCGTGGTTCACACAAGTCTGACGTGTACAAGTTATTAGGACGTGGTTGGAGTGAAGGTGATAAGCTCGCATGCTAGGACCAAGGGAGAGAAGAGCTCACTTGTGGTTGGGCGTGTGAGCGTCACACACCAGGCTGAAGCCCAACATAGGAATTCTGATCAATGCATACAAATGGTCTCCGGAAAAGTCCGACAGCTTCTACCCTGAATTTGGGGCACATGACTAATTTGCAACTTTGGAAAACCCCCACGAACACCCTAAAACCTGAGATTTTCCAATGACGATACGCAAGCATGCGGAGGTACACTATACCAATTACAGCAAGCGTTGCAACAGTCCAAGGTGTGTGTTTCGCAGCAAAGGAACCTGTTATTGTTTCTCCTCCTCATAACTCTTTTGCTCAAAACTCCCCTCGGTGGACATGTTGACTTGACACTACGGTCTTGGAAACCAAATGCACATGCATAGGAATATGAAAAATGAAGATGGAGAAAAAAGGACAAAAAGACAACTTCACATGAAAGGGTGGGTGGACAGACTACACAAAGTACATGAATGAGGGACTTGATGCATGGACAAAAAACCATACACATGCACGAAAATCGTGTCCTTGTCGCTCTAAGGAGCCTCTGTTGTTGTCACATATCTACCACCAAGACTTCGCGGAACGCTGTGCTCTCACACAAAATCAATCTTGACATTGATATGCTTTGTGCAGAAAGGGTGCATGCTTTCATGCTTAGCAAGTGACTTTGTGCTACTCTTACCACATTGCATGACAACGCAAGAGGTGGGGAGTCTGCGTCGCAAGCATTTCACGCAACACATCTTTGCTTCCACTCTTCCACTCTTCCACTCTTCAAGAACACAACCACACAAAATAGAAAATGCATCCCACTTAACAAAGGGCATACGGTTCATGCGCTCGATCTTTGTTAGTCTAGCCATTGACAAGCTAGAGAGGCTAGGCAGCAGGTTGCGGCAACAGCGTTGTTTATGCAGCGTGCGTGCTTTCACGCTCGTTGCTTAAGTCTGCTGCCCCCTCAGTCTGCCGCTCTAGAGTCTAAGTCTAGATGCTGTGGGTTTGTTACTCAAAAATGTGTGCGCCAATGTCAGCGCCAGAAAGCAGCTAAAAACTGAAAGTGACTGATTAGGAATGAATAATGAACAATAATGGGAGACCCCTCCAAGCTCTAGCTCCCCCCCCAGCTCTGTAGAGCTTGTTACTCAGCTGACCAGCCAATCAGAAAATAGAACTAGACATGTTTTCTGGCAGGCAGGGTTTTCTCGGTGGGCCCTGCCACACGGCAGACGGCCCAAAACCCGGGCGTCGTCCGTTTTGCCTGAAAACTGGGTCATGCCATAAAACGGACGCTGCGAGTGCAGTCGTGTGGTCAGAAACAGCTAGAAAAACAATAGCAAAGAGTTATGACTGCCCAAATCCAGGCAGTGCCTACCATGGTCCATGATGCCAAACAGTGCCACGCAACATGAGACATGGACCCTAGGCAGAGCATGACGCTGCAGACGCAATGGTATAGTCAGATCCAGTGCTAGACACATGCAAAGAGCATCTGCGGTGGGAGTCACCGCCGGCGGCCTGACCGCCGAGGAGGCCTGCCGATGAAGCTGATCACGTCGCCGGAGGAAGGAGGCTCGAGCGAACTGCGAGTAGGCCTCAACATGTGTAGGCTCCACCGGACGACACTCCAGCAGCGTCGAGTATCACCGTCAGTCATCTGCACGCCAATGTACACAAGCCAGGAGGACATTACAGAGCACAATGAGAGATGCGCAAAAACCAACATGACAACGATGGGGATTTGTCCACCATGGAAAGAGCCAACACATGCAATTTACGAGGTTTAGCGGACAAACCAACGAGTAGCCTCTAGATGGTGCCCGCATGGACATTGAGGGAACTGGGCCAAGAATTCCAACACATAATACGTCTGAACATGTGGTGGTAGCAAGGTACATCAGACAACCAATGTCAGTGAAATTGACAATTTCCCACAACCTCTCAAAGTCCAACATCTTGAGATACCTCTGGTCTTCAAGGGTCATGGGAGTAGAGGAAGTTCAAATAGAAGCAAGAAGAGGAGCAAACATCTCCCTTAGGTTGAGTATATATGCAACATTGTTCACGCGCAGCAATCGACGGTGTCCGTTGCATTCAAGCTCCATGCCCAAGAAGACTTTTCCTTGCCAAAGGTCCTTCATCTCGTATACACTCTGTAAGAGCGTCTTGAAGGCTTTGACCGGTCGAGGGCTAGGCGAAGTAGTGAGATCATCCAGATACAACAAAACTGCCATGAAAAAGGGGAAGGAGGAAGGAACGACGAGGACACGGATTCTCCAAGGTGGAGTTTATCTAGATGTTCTAATAGTGAGGCTAGTGCTTCATGTGGTACAATGGCTTACGGAGGATTAATGAGAATTGTAGATGCAGCTAAGTGGCCTGATCATGTTGTTTTCTTCGTCCAACATTTCATGCAAAATAGAATTCCTAAAGTCCATGTGATGGAACACCTGATTCTTTTATGCCATGAAGCTGAGAACGGCTTGTGATGTGGTCTATGAACCAGCAAGGCACACATCTCATCAAAGATGATGTTATCGGATATCTTGCCACTGAGTGGAGCATGGTAACGCTTGGTGGTTCCATCTGGCTTGATCTTGTAACAGTAGACCAGAGGAGCAAAGGTGGATTTCACATTGGTAGGGAGATCAATCGGATCATTCATACCATGTGCATCAAGAGAGTGCAGATCCTTCACGGCCTTCTTCAAATGGGTGGCATCCAACATGTCTTTTGCCTCATGCATAGTTTCTGGTTAAGTGCTGGAATGAGACAAGCACCGACAAGAAGATTCTATGCAAATTCATCGAAGGATGTTGAAGTAATAGTAGAATGGAACTCGTGGACGCAATACTGTCCAAGAACGGTGTTGGGACAGGCACATGTATGGCGATACGAAGGGCTCCAGGCCCGAGGGTCCATTGGTCCTTCACGGGGCAGTAGCACCTGAAAGAGGAGGATGAGAGATCAGGTGATCGCCACTAAGAGGAGAAGGCCATTGGGGTACACTGTCAGATGGAACAAGATTAAGAGGAAGGAACCGGGTCGTGAGATGGGATAGGTGACGTCAATGATGCGGGTACTATTAAGGAAATGAAACAGAAGTTTGCAGTCACCGCCATTGAAACAGTTGCCGAAAGTGGCGAGGACAATGCCAAAAAGACTTGCATAGTAGGATCCAATGTGGTACAGGCTAAAAGAGTCAAGATCAATTGGATGGGGTCCCTTGAAGGTGACTAGATGAAGGCTTAGAGGAGGCTGACAACAAAGAGGTGTGGTATGTGAAAGAGGCCACAGAGGAAGACCAAGTGAGCACAAGGGGCTTGGAAGGGAGGATGATGCAAAAACTTTCACATGAGAAAATGAGCTTCATACAATGCATTCCCCAAGATCCGAGGGAGTGGTTGGAGGAGAGGGATGAGGAAGATAATCAAGGTCATGTAGGGAGAACACAACATCGTGAGATTTGATGACCATAGGACTTTCAAAACTTTAGAAGTGCCACACTTCTAAAGTTACCATATGGATTTGAAGGTGAAGAAAGGGGAGGCATCAGACTCAAAGGGAAGGGTGTGGGCCATGTCAATGAGGCGGTTGCTATTGGTGGGGTAGTTGGCGGGATTCAAGGAGGCAACAAGTGTGAGAAAGGTGGATCAGGATGGATGTATGAGGGATCGGGATATGAATGAAGAGGGATGGGGAGAGATTGGCACAGCGAAGCTTGCAAGGGTGAGTTGTCATACCGGCTAACAGATGAAAAGGGATGCATATACTGGCAACTATTGCGAGCACCTATGACGGTGGGATGAGTTTTCCTACTACTACTATATGTCAACTAGTACATCCTTGCTGAGGCACTAGATGTTGTCCGGGCAGTGGTAACAGTGCTCCTCGTGTGATGTACCTCTCACCCAATGAACTCTTCTTGTCCTCTACTCCTACAAGAAATGCCTAGCCTCAAATCCTGGATGCAACCCTAAGCAGATTAGGTACAATTGTTGGCCACCCAACTCCCCCAAAGGGAGTGGGAGGAGTTTGTGGTAGAAGTTAAATCACCCACACTCACCTTGGTAGTCGTCTCTTTTTATACCATGCCACTTGCACCACTTGAAGAAGGAAAGGTTGTTGTAGCTATAGAAAGTAGTGACCAAGTTCTATTGAGGGAATACGTTGCAAATTTACTGGTTGACACCTTTGGGAGTTAAGTAGAGGCATAGTTGTGGGTGATAAACCTGATGGCCGAATTACCGATACTAGCATGGGTGGTAAACATGCCGCACTGTGCACGGTCAGAAATTCTACATGTGAATGGAGATTGGAGGAATTTCCCAGACAATAACTGGAGGACATAATCATTTTCTTTGAGTTTGAAATTGGATCATCTATTTCAGATGACAGTGGTGGACAAGAAACTCATCCAAATCTTCATGTAGCTCTTGGAATCTCTGTGCCAGAGTCTGCTCCATCCCATTCATCCACATTGGTCACGTTGATTGCATTGGCCGAGCACAACAGAGCAGTACGGCCGATGGCAGTGGGAGATGTGATGCCATATGGAAATTGATGGTTATCTTGGAGAGGAGAGAGAGAGATGAAGGTCACATTGCTTCAATTGCAACATGAAATGGGGGTGTTGAGACATAGTCTATACCATCATCGTCCTGCTAGACCAGTGTACTGCACTTTTGTACATGATAAACCACCTTCTACATTAATTTTGTCCTCAATATACACGTCTACATCACATGGAATGTCCATTTATCTCTCCCTTCATTTTGATGCATATCATTCTCGCGTACACAAATCTGTACCATGTCTTTCATGTTTCATGGTTTGTTTTTTGTGTTACCCATACATATGTACACCAAGCTACATGTACATGTCCTACACTTATATTCAACGATGTACACATTTTTCACATTTGTACATCCACATGTGTATCATTACCTATATCAAGAACAAGAATGTTTCTTTGCATTGATTTATTCAGATGTTTTTCATTTTCATCTTTTTTTAACCAAACACATATGTATCAGTGAATAACATATACTTAAATAACAATGAAAATGAAATACATTCAATCAACTAAATCTTACTTCAACACTCACCAAGTGAGCATTGAGGAATAACTATTCCTTGGTTTTTGATATGCTTTCAAGTTTTTGGAAATTTTTTAAAATAGACCAACATCTATATTGTAAACAAATATGTTTTTGTTTAAGATTCTATGCCTTATTTGTTTTTTGTAAAGGGCGCGTTTTCATGTTGTTTGTTCTTTCCTTTTCTTTCTCTTTCATGGACTGTTTTGGATGGGGCGTGCAAACATAGAAATGTTTGAAGGGGCTCAAATGAATAATGAAATACAATTTTCCAGTTTTTTGTAGGGCCTACAAAAATGACTAGTGTTAAAAAAGAGCGCCATGTCAGCATCCATGGGTAGGTCCATTGTTGGGAACCAACCCCATGAATGTGGTTATCCCTCCTAAAAAAAATCAAAGGGATTTTTTAATCTATTTGTTTGAACATGAATGACACCTTATGATATCATGAAATAAAAAACACACCCTGATCATAAAGTGGAGCAAAGTCTTTCTTAGGGTGGGACCCTCCCAAACAAACTTTGAAGGTGGATGGGGGGTCGCAATGTAGGAGAAGGCAAGGATGAAAAAGGAGGGTGATTGGGCTAACAGAAAAAGTCTCTCCCTCATTCTTTACCTAATTTGTGGTTATGTTACGACCAAGAGTCTAAAAAATTGATCTTGTTCTCACCATCTTCCCTGCATCATTGTCCTCTTACCCTTGTCTTTGTCCTAGGATATGGACTGAGATGAGGACTAAGGATAGTATTAATGCTAAGCCCAGGGCTCGGGTAGACGAGGATTAGGTTGAGGGTAATGAGGACAAGAGTAGGGTAGGATCATCAGGACAAGGGGAAGAGGGCACACAATGTTGAAGTTATTTTTTTGTCTTCCTTTGCATTCCAGTCTACCCTTTGCCAACCTATCCCAGTTTTTGGTCTCTTCCTTGTAAAACACTTTTTTGGTCACGTCCAATCTTGAAATTTGTGTAGTATGTATACATGAGCCTTGAGTTTCACTGCAAATTTCATTAATGTCTAGGTCGTGTTCTAGTTGGAGATTGAATTATAGAGTACCTCTCATGTTCCAATGAAAAGCTCACAAAATACTAATTGAACTCCTTTCCTATGAGAGGAAATTGAGGAAAACAATGGGAACCTATTCATGCATCTTCAAACTACACATGTTGACATAACACTACCAATGTTTGAAATCTGAAAACGAGTTTCCCTAGAAATGCACACCCATGAGTTTGTCAGCGGATTTGAGCAAATTCCACATTTTGAGGACCGCATGTCATTTCTAATGATCAAAGTAACTTTGACGAAAAGTACTCAATGACATGTTATGAGTCATGGCCCTACATTTCACAATACATGTAGGCTTTACACGGATGGCAAACACATTCTTGGTGAAAACACTACTTTTAAGTCTTGGACATAATCGGCCTATAGTAGCAAAACATTCAAAATATGTTTGGTTTGAGTGAAATCAAGGGTATCATGGCAGTCATGGTGATTTTTTACAGTGAAAGGCCTCTTTCTCTCATTGAGAGTGAACTCAAGATTGTTTCAGGTATTCAGCTCAGATTCTAGTACAATTTTCCTTGCTTTTGCTGTAAGATGTAAACAAGACCTATGACTAAGGTGTAGGTTGGTGAAGTAACCTTGTGATATAACAAACATTGGCCAGAGACTGACAATAGACACAAATGAGAAGTTGTTTTTAGTGCCATTTAGATTCTTCTCACAAATTGACACATATCCCTTTCTAATTCTTGTTGTAGATTCCTCGTGCAACTTGTGTTGTTACAAGTGATGCAAAATAAGGAGTATCACCAAAGAACCATGTCAACTGTTGCATAATTACGCAATGAAAAAAAATGTCATGTACTCCGTTGAAGCTCTGAGCGAATTACAGCATGGCATATAACTTTGTGCTACTCGTTGAATACAGTCTAAGCTAGTCGGAATGAGTACATAGTGAGCATCATGCAACCCTTTTCTTGTTGTCCTAGATGAGTAGTCTTTACTACGTCATGTGTCGATGACAATGTTTTGTCATGAATCTAAGGAACGTTTGCCAAGGATTGCTTCCCTTGTCAATGGCACAAAGAGAATGTTTGCTGCCATAGAAGTCGACATTGGACTTCGTGCTTGGGGAAGATTCCACAGATGGCAGGTTATGCGTTTCTTAGTTCGAGGAAAGTACATAGTCATACAATATGTGTGATAGCCTTGGTGAAAACACGGGAGTTTGGGTGAGTATTGCCTTCTTTCATATTAGCATATTAGACTTTACTTCACTAAGACGATGTGGTGTATTGAGGCTTCTACGCCCAGCTTCCTCAGTCAAAATTTGACAATGAATCTGTTGTTAAACTGAACATGGTAACATGCTACGCCAATCCTAATCGAATTACTAATGGGATTTAGATTTTAGGCTGTACAAGATCAAACCCTTATATGTCTCGCCAAATGTTGGGTCCACATCCACAAAATGCAGCGTGTTCCCCGAGGTTGGTCACTTGCCCGTGAGACAGCCCAGCCCGATGATGAAGCAAAGCAGGAAGTAGGCTGGTAGGCTGTTCCCCGCCTCACTTCGAAGAAGTCAGAAGCAACATTCTAGGGTTTCAAAGGAGGAACGCTAGTCGACTTCCGAATCCGACTTCCGGATTCGAACAGCGTTCCTTTGTAGACCAGGTGATGTAATCCTGCGTAAATCGTCCATGACTTTCGCGTCAACGTCATCGTTCCTCTTTTGGCGATCTCGAACTCGGGACCCGTCGTTCAATGGGTTGCTAACAGCTACCGCGTCGCGTTTTCGAATCGCAACGGGATCCGTTAGCCCAGGAAAATTTGACCTGGGTTATGCGTCTAGTTGCCCATCCGCATCTGAAAAGCGGCACCTTTGCTAAACCCTAAACCCTAAACCCTAAAACCTAAATCCTAAACCCTGAACCCTAAACACTAAACCCTATGGAGTTCATGTAGCCGTCCCGTCACTTCACCAGCATGGATCGCCGCTCCCCTCGTGCTGTAGCAAGGAATTCCCTCATCCGACGTGCAATTGAACTTCGAGCGCAACTGATTTCCTTTCTTCGAGAGCTCCTCATTGACATAGTACAGTCTATCCTCCACCGCCTACATCGTCGCCCCATGATGGACGGTGCATTGCTAGGTCCAGCTTGGTTACGCAAGCTACACAATGGCCACCCGCAAAGGATATTCAACGTGACACCCCTCTCCGTCAACTCATGGGAGACGATCGTGTCTTTCTTCCACCGTCGAAGCACACTCCGCGACATGAACCTGACCAGGGAAGAGAAGCTCCTCATCTACATGCAGTGTGTTTGCTTCGGCATGTCGGTGCGACAGATCATGGAGCGTTTCCAAAGAGCTGCACCAACAGTTTTGCGTGCTCTACACGGCGTCGTTTGAGCTTTGGTGGGAGTTTCCGCTACATTTATCCGCCTTCCTCGTGCAGCTACGTCCTATCTCGATTCATGGGTAGGGTGTCGTAACCTCCTTCCTTGGTTCGAGGACTGCGTTGGTGCCATAGACGCAACACACGTGTCGGTTATGGAGTCCCGTCGAGCCGCATATGTTAATCACCACCATCAAATCACGCAAAACATCCTCGTTTTTACCTTTGTGAGCGTGGGGTGGTAAGGAAGTGTCCACGACGCTAAAATGTTCACGAATGCAATGCGTGAAGGTATCTCACCTAACAAGTACATGTTGGCAGATGCGGCGTTCCCCGACACTCATGGGTTGATGACGCCATGTAAAGGAGTGCGTTATCATCTCCAAGAGTTCAGAGAGGGACAGTTGCTCCTACAAAGCAAAGAAGAATTGTTGAACCGGCGGAATGCAGCGATAAACTCGTGCATTGAACCTCCATTTGGGGTGTTAAAAGCCCGTTTCCAAATTCTACATGGACTACCTCACTTCCGTGCATCTTTCCAAGGTCCTCTCATTCTCTCCACGTTTGTCATGCACAACATCATGATGTGGATTGAAGGGGGGTTTTCAGACTTGGAATCAATCATGGATGCCGCGGGAACGGAGGACAAGGGCCGCGACCATGGCATGGCAAGGACAAGAGCATGGCAGAACCGCATTGAAGAATCCATGTGGAATGAGTTTATCAGTAACCTAACGTCAGACTCCGAATCCTCTGATGTTTCATCGTATTGACAACTGGAATTCAGAGTAAGACTGGATAATGTTTAGGACATCTCTTCCTCTTCCTCATCCAAGTTGTCGTTGTCTGCCACAAGTGCTTCCGCATTAGCAATAGTGTTGTGCAACACCACAAGCCTACCCGCGGCAGCCACCTTAGGTGATGGCATACGGCTAGGCCCAACATCATCCCCTCCGCCCTCATCAGACACCCCTTGCATGCTTTGCGCTATGGTAGGAGTTGTGTCGGTGCCTCCATTCCCACCCTCCCCGACACATGGGTCACGTCCAAGCACACAAGTAGACACACGCTGACGCAATGCACCAGAGGTAAACATTTAGCTCGCGTAACTTGTCACTGGTGAGACGGTCAAGCAGTGCGAGTTTGTTGTCTAGATGAAGGCCGGAGTCCTTGTCGACGATCTGAACCGCCATAGCCCACGGTGTTTTTGGGCCGTCGTCCTTGATCACACACTCGAGTTTTGCGGCACCCTTCAAGACCTTCTTCGCCCGCTCAATCTGCCGTTCCACGTGTGTGCGGCGACGAACACGACGCTCACCACTGTCTTGGGCATCCACAGGCGATGGTCCTTCCTCGGATGCCATGGGCGGAGGTGACATCACCATGACATCAAGGGTTGTGTTGATGATGTTGTCGCCGGCAGCCTTGTCTGGATAGAAAAAGGCTATAGCAACATCGAACCACGACATTGTGAAGCCTTGGAGACGAGTTGCTTTGGGTTGCATCGCTTGATGTCGGCCCACTGACTTGGGTCAACCTCCACCTTCCACGTAGAGTGGTTCAGCTGCACACCACTCTTTCCAATGAGGTCACGGGCATGGCGCCAAACGCGGCCAATAACATGCACACGGCTTTTGATCTGCAAGGGGGTTTGTGGCTCGGTGAGCGCGGGGGAACGCGGTGCACACGAGCCAAGACGGTGCGCTTCAGCGGGTGGACGTTCTCCTCCAACACACGGCTTTTTGTTGTACCCGGTGTCATTGCCCCGTGAGTCCTCTAGTACGTCGTCGCCATGGATGAGGCGGCGCTCTTTCCTCGTGATCGCGTCGGCCTCACGGACCATCCACAGCGCGCCACGCTGGCTCTCCTCCCACGTCCGGTAGTGGTTGTCGAATTGCTCAGTCTGGCTAGAGGAGAGGTGCGGCATAGTATTGGCAGGCGCAGGACCGTTGATGGATTGAGACTCTCCGTATAGAGCAAAGGAGTCAGCAGGGCCGTCCATGGCGGATGATGGTGGAGAGAGGTAGTGTAGGCAGAGTGGTAACAAGTGGTGGAAGTGCCAAGTGTCGGTTCAGAGAGCCCAACAAGTACTACAGGTGCGCATGGCAGCTCGAGGGCCACTCGATGTGTGCTCAAAGCGCCAGACGGCGGTGCAGACGCTCGATCCGAACGTGCGAATTCAAACTACCATTTTTCGTGAAAAGGGAATGGGGACATCTAGCCATTCGATTTCATGAATACAATAACAAAATCAAAGAAACTTGGAAGTGATTTCCGAGAAAAGAATCTGAAGGCGGCTCGTCTGCGGCAGTAAAAAAAGTCACTTCCGGAAGTCATTTATGAACAGAGACCGTACTTGGCTTGGAAAGTCAGCTTGACTTCCGAAGGGTTTTGGCAGGGACGGCTGGTTCGGGTGCCAAACGTGATGCCGAAGCACACGTCAGCGTTGACCCCTGCCGCGTCAGCATCCCAAACCATTTCCGTCTTGACTTTTGACTTCCGCGCCGAGGCAACAGCCTATGGACTGATCTTGACTCAGCAAAACTTGTCCGAGAACATTTAAGGAGCAAAGAACCCAGTGAAATTTCGAGGCCGGATGAAAAGTTCCAACCCGGACTACCATAGGGGTGAAAAGTAAAATCCTTGTGTTTACGCCCATCCAGTCGCAGCGGCCTTCAACCGCCAGGACACGAAGGGCTTCGGGGTGGCCACTGGCGCGCGATATGTCTCCGTTTCTCAACGTCCGCATGCGACGAGATCTAGTGGGTCCAACAAGGCGCATCGGTGGCTGGAAAGGATCGGTTGAACAGTCCACGAGCTCACCAATCGACGTGAGAATGTCAGCCGTTACAAGTGGGATGTTTTTCGTTCGGTCGAGATCGAGAAACAACGCTCCGGACTTGACCGGCTACGATTACTTCTAGGTAGCGTGAACTTTGTGGGGTTCGAGTCTTAGGCCTTGAACCGGCGCTCTGATTTTGATTTTGATTCTATGTGCCGGGGGCGGGACGCAGCGCGACGAAGTCGTTCACGTGAACCTGCAACCGTTTCCGAATCCACCAAAGGGAGCGGCGAAAAAAAAAAAACAAACCAAGGATCACATGAGACCCTCCGATTTCTTCTGTTTTGGAGGGGATTTTATCCTAAGTGGCATCGTTCCCACGATCTGGGTAACGTCCTATCGGCGGAAATAACTATAATCCAACGAGATGCATATGATGTTGATTCTAATGAAAAGCGTGATTTAGGAAATCATTTCACGCAATCTGAAGCAGCATCTACGGTCAAAGCGATGCTCTCTTCCTGCCAATGGCACGAGAAAACTTTCCGGCTTTTGAAGAGTCGTTGGGTGTGCGAGTCGGCTGCCGAAGTTGACGCACCCTTGCGTAGCGCATCAAGCATTGATGTGCTTCCAAAGAATCAAGGATTATATGCGTAAATAACGGAAAGAATAAAGCGTGAATTAAGAGGAGTCCTAATTGATGACCCGCTGATTCGAACCACTTCCCTCCTACTCGAAGAATGATAAAAGAATCTGATTTTGAGAGGGAAATGTATGGAACCCTGGAAATCAAAATCAAAATCATGACGTCGGTTCAGATCCGGTTAATTCCCAGGTCGACCCCATTATCGGGCGACCATGTCTGAGATGCCCCCATTGTGAGAAAAATGGCTAGGTCACCCCCATTCCAAAAACAACTGTCTAGTTAGCCCCCATTTTTTATTAGTTTTCCAACTTCCCCCCATTCTGAAAACTATGGCTATGTCGCCCCCATTTTTTCAATGAAATATCAAGGGTTTGGGGTTAGGGATGTCGACGTTGGCGGAGGCCTGCAAGGACGTAATCGTTCGGACGTGCGGCATCAGCGAACGAACGATACGCCCCCCC
>SZWC01013162.1:5032-29028 GCA_023375785.1 Penium margaritaceum
TCTCTCTCTCTCTCTCTCTCTCTCTCTCTCTCTCTCTCTCTCTCTCTCTCTCGCTTTCACGCACACTCACGCTTATGCTCACACTCTCTCCATCCCTGTGACTGAACAATGTTTTCCTTATCTGTACATTGAAAATTGCTCTTGTTCTATTTTTTGTTGTTTTTCAAGATACACATGGATCTCTGTTCTAACAAGATTTTTCTCTTTTTTGTATGTGCAGGAAATCATTCAAACCATCTTTTTTTACAAGGAGAGACAGAAGATTGCCCATCCATTGCAGTTGAATTTTCTGACAGTCAGAGTAGAAGTTATGTTTTGTTTTACGTTGGTACTCTACATGCCTAGGAGATGCACATGCCCCTCCCATCCCTCCCCTCATGGCATGTTTTCCCTTTTGCCTTTTCTTCTCTCTCCATCAAACTGCCTCATTTGCATATCAAGCCACACACACATGAGTGCAAAATGATGAAACCACGAAGCAACTGATGCACAAATTACTCAACATATTGGCTGCCTGAGGATTGCTCACTCTTGCAAGGTGTCTAAGGTGATCCTTTCCTTAACCTTGGCCCTTGCCAAAAGTGAAATCTCCCAGGAAAGTATTTCAAAGTTGAGTGATATGAGGAACATCAAGGAGGGAAAACTATGCCAAAACGTTCCTCAGATTTTTCCGCACTTTTTGACTACAAGGGGTACTTCGTAACCCAATAACCATGCTTTGAACTCATTCGTGCAGGCAGAATCAGCAATAAAAAATATCTACGAGGAGTTATGGCTGCCCAAACTCAGGCGCCGACTACACTGCTCCTGAGAGCCAAGTATGACTACTGATGGCGTGACAACCAAGGGTAGCTGCCGATGGAGCTGTTCGAGGAGGAGGAGAACCACACGCTCGGTTGCACGGCGACACGTCCATTTCACAGAACAGCACCCCATTGGCATCAACGTCCATCTACTCAGTTGTCTACAAGAGCATGTACACCAGTCGAGAGGTCACAGTATGAGTCAGTGAGGCGATGCATGGGCAAAACGACAACACTCCCCCATGACCCAAAGGTGTTAGTGTACATGAGCATGCAAAAGTAATGCTCCCCCATGCTCCCCGACCCAACACCTAGTGTAAGAGCAAAAGAGACGAATCAGATGTGCAACGAGGATGAGCGACGAGAACCCATGCAAGTAGAAGAGTCACACTACATGCATTCAGGGTAGCAATCCGACCATACTCACAGCCTTCTTGAACGAGTTGCGCTTCAACGTCTTGGTGAGGAGGTCAACCAACTGCAACTGTCTCGACCCACACGATGTGAACGCTGCCCTCATGCAACAAGGACCGCACATAATGATACTCAACATTGATGTGCTTTGTGCGTGCATGGTGGACACCATCGTTGTCGGCAATCAGAGCGGCACTCTCGTTGTCACAATGCAAGGTGATGGACGATCAGGCTGACGCAACTCACCCAACAAACAACGTAGCCACACACTCTCACATGCACCAGCACCCAAAGCCACGTACTCTGCCTCTGTTGTGCTGCGTGCAACACACCCTTGTTTCCCACTGCGCCATGACACTTCCGTACCCCCGATGAAAAAGATCCAATCAGTGCGGCTTTTCCCATCCGGGCTCCATACCGAGTCGCTGTCAGTGTAGCACACAGCCACCACGGATGACTGCAGACGGAGTGTGAGGTCTCGGCATGGGGTGGAGACCACATATCGCAACACGCGGACGGCTGCATCAAGGTGCAGCTGGTGTGGGACCTGTGAAAACTGGGCGAGGACATTCACGGCAAAGGCGATGTCGGCACGTGTGCTGGTGGCGAGAAACATAAGTGACCCAATGACGCGGAAGAATGCTGTGATGTCCACCGCGACACCCAAAGTGTTGGCGTCAGTGGCCTTCAGCTTTGCCTACCCATCTGGGGTCATTGGGGTGGATGCACTCGGGACAGTCGTGAGGAGATCGGCGAAGCGGCCAGCTAGCGTCTGAACATACGTTGCCTGATGTACCCGCATGATGCCGTGTGCGAGATCACGCTCAATCTCCATGCCCAGAAACACCTGCGCCGACCCGAGATCCTTCATCGTGTAGGTTGCCTTCAGCAACTCCTTCACTCGTTCGACAGTGGCAAGGTTGAGACACGTAATGAGTAGGTCGTCCACATAGACAAGAATCGTAGCAAAGGGAGACCCAGGAGGATTAATGTAGAGTGCCAGGTCTACGGTGCTATGGATAAATCCGTCCTTTAGAAGGGTATGGCTGACCTTGATGTTCCAGCACCGAGGAGACTGCTTGAGGCCATACGAGCCTTTTGCAGTCGCCATACTCGGCCCGTCCCGTCCTCACAGCCAGGGGGCTGGACCATGTAGAGCTCCTCACCATCGAGAGTGCCGTGAAGAAAGGCGTTGCTCACGTCCATCTGGTAGAGCTCCCAACCATGTTGCGCGACCAGGGTGAAGAGCGCCCGGCTAGTGGTGAAACGGCCAACCGGATCAAAGACCTGGTCGTAGTCCACTCCAGCAACCTGGGAGAAGCCCTTGGCGGTGAGCCGGGCCTTGTACTTGTCCAGGATTCCATCTGGCTTCCACTTCCAGCAAAAAACCCACTTCGCCCCGATGGCCTTGCAGCCAGGGGGGAGCTCCACGAGCTCGAACACTACGTGCTCGTTGATGGCAACGAGCTCCTCTCCAAGGACAGCCTCCCATTGGTCTGCATCAGGGACGGCACGGGCCTCATGTAAGCTCTGTGGGTCGGGTGCCAGTGGAGAAGGCCGTGCCGTCAGCACACGGGCAGCGCAAAGTCCTACAAGCACCCGAGCTAGAGTGGCGGAGACCACACGACGATGCTCGTGGGAGATGAGAGCGTAGCCGAGGGCCGAGCCATAGTGATTGCCCTGAGCAACAAGGCCAAGGACCGTCAGGCCCAGGACCTTGATGACGGGCTCACCACTCAGAACAGTGTGAGGGGAGGAAGGTGTGTCGATGGGTGTCCTGGAGGCTGGACGTGGAGTCCTGGTGCGAGGACCCGGGGGCGGCGTTGACTTACGGGCCGCAGAATTCCACCAAGAGCGTGGGTGTAGACCTGGTACACCGGGGTGCCAGTGACAGCAGAGGGAGCCCGGCGAGGGCGAGGTCATAAGGCGGGGGTAGGCGCCGAGTCCGAAGCCGGGGAATCGCTAGACATGGGCGGATTCACGAGGATAGGCGTATCGGAGGCCGGAAGGGGGTCAGCCAAGGGGTCAGGCTGGGCTGAGGACTCAGCGGAAGACTCAGTCTTCGACGGGCGCACGACATCACCGATGGGGGAACTGGGCGGCGAGGTGGGCGGCAAGGGAGGAGCATCCGGGCCATCCGCTACTGGGGGTATGGATGCAGGTGGGATGACCTGTGCCACTGGAGCCGGAGCGGTGGCGTGACAAGTATCTCCCCCACGAGACGACAGCGACAAAAGCAGGGAGGAGGTAGACCAGATGTGAGGGAGGTCGTGAGGGAAGAGATCCTCAAAGAACAGGGCATCGCGAAACTCAACAACGCGATGCCGGACCGGGTCCTAGAAGCGCCAGGCCTTGGACTCACGCGAGACACTGACGAAGGTGTAGAGATGGCTGCGAGGGGCAATCTTGTCATCTCGCTGGTCCTCGGTGAGCCAGACGCTCGCGACACACCCCAAAACACAAGCAGGCTAAAGATTGGCCCGCTGACCACACCACAATGTGTACGGCGTGGCCTGGCGGGGAAGGGGGCCATAGGGAACACGGTTCTACACCCAGGTCATGTAGGACATGGCCTCAAAGAAGAAGCCCTCGGGCAAACCGGACTCGACACGCATGGTGCGGACAACACCGGCCATGGTGCGGTTCCAACACTCGAAGACACCGTTCTGGTGCGATGTCACAGGGGTGGACATCTCATGACTGATCCCATGACTGGCGAGATAGGCAGTAGTGTCCTCCATGTACTCCCCGCCGTGGTCAGACCGAAAACGATGGAGGGTGCGACCGCACTCGCGCTTAGCCGCGAGGTGCCAGGCACGGATGGCGGAGGCCATGTCACTCTTCTGACAGAGGCGAACGACCCAGCGATAGCGGGAGTAGTCATCCGTGAAGGTCAGCACGTACTGGCCACCCTCAACAAAAGACACGACCGGGAGAGGGCCCATGAGATGTGAGTGGACGAGCTCCAGTGGGTATGTGGCCCGAGAAGAGGACGCAGGTTAGGAGGCTTGGTGCATCTTGCCCTTAGTGCAGTCGATGTATTCGGTGCGGCAAGGCTACTGAAAAGTGGAGGGATCAAGTCTGAGCGCGGGCTGGGTGCAGAGCATGCTATCGATAGCATCGGAGTGTATGTGGCAAAGGCGACGGTGGAGGAGGTACACGTGCTGGGGGGAAAGAACACTGGTGACAAACACATGTGCAGTGTCGAACGAGGAAGGGGACACGGATGAAGGAAGTCAAGTGATGTGCCAGAGGTTGTCACGTCAAACAGTACGGAACATGACCTGACCGGACGGGCGAAGGGAAACAGTGCCAATGCCAGAGGAGTGACGGACATCCATGCTCACGAGGTAAAGAGCCGTGATAGACAGGATGCTGAGTTCCAAACCCGGCACATACAACACATCGTTCACGAAGACGTCACCGGATGGACCGCAAAAACGAATGACGCAAACACCAAGGACCGGCAAGATCTGCCCGGACCCCATCCGGACACTGTGAACATTCCCAACGGGACCAAGCATGCTGAACACATGGCGACAGGACATCATGTGATGCGTGGCCCTGGAGTCGATGATCCAGGTACCATCAGGGTCGCAAACCGAGGCCGTGACGTTACAGTGAGTGCCGAAACAGGACGCGGGAAGGGAGACGGATGTCGCAAGCTGAGCAGACGGGACAGATGCAAAACGGTCATGCCAGTCATTCAACCATGCGACATCATCCAAAGCTGGCCCCGAAGGGCTACAGGCAGCTTCCCCAAGGTCGCCTCGGAGTTCGGTCTCTGTCTGGCAGTGGGAGACCTCTCGGCTAGAAGTCACACAACTCATACTTCCCTAGGGAGGAGGCGTGATGCTGAGCTGCGTGGTGATGAAGCTCTGTAGCTGGCGGATCCGAGCAGCAGAGTCGACGGATGCCACAGATTGCGGGTTCATAGCTCCGATCGGGGGATACAAGCTCCACTAGGGTGGAGGCTGTGGGAAGCACACCGGCTGCGTTGGAGCGTACTATTGCTACTGTAGTGGTATTGCATACGGATGTGGTAGTAGCGGGACATACTGCTGGTACTGCTGCTGATGGAGAAGGAACGGTGGAAGCTACAGTCGAGGCTGAGGAGCTGGCTGCGGGGTGGAGTAGGTGATGGCCACAGTACTGCCAGGGGAGAAGGGAGTGCCTATGGTAGCAGCAGAGGTACCAAGGCGATGCTCACATTGATGGTGCAAGGCGGCGACAGTGCGGGCCTCGTCAATAGGGATGGGGCACGTGTACCACCAATGCCACATCTGGCCACAATTGTGGCAGGTCAGGGTGGTGCCACCGGAGGAAGACTGCTGCCCCTTGCCCTTTCCCTTCCCATTCTTCTTTCCCTTGCCCTTGGCGCTGCCGAAGGAGGACGTGCCGGTGGAAGGAGTAGAAGAGCCTCCAGAGGTGGAAGCAACGGTTGCATAAGAGCCACCACGCTGAAGCTGTGTGTCCTTGTGTGCTCCCTCCACACTGAGGAAGAGGTTGTATGCCTAGGTCATAGGTACCCTGGGCCGCCAGTTCCTCAAGGATGGGTAGGCCGTAGGGGACGTAAATGTCCGCAAATTCAGGAGTGGCACCATTATTTATGGTGAGGAGTGCAGCAAGCGAGGGAGGTCCGACTGTCTTGAGCCGGTGCAGGATATCGTGTGCACGACGCCAGTAGGTGATGAAAGAATCAGACTCCCTTATGTGAAGGCAGCTGAACTCCTTCAGGAGGCGACTGACAGCTGCCTGGCCGGAGGCGCGATACGGCCGCGTCAGCGTGTCCCACGCCTGCCGGGGATCAGCGATGGTGTCGTCAGCGGCGTCACTGAGAGACGGTTCCAGGGCAGTGCGGTCAGCATCGGGTGCAGCGAGGATGAGTGCGCGGACGGCACGACCAGCCTCAAGTGCCTACTCCGGGACAACGTCGTCATGCAGAAGGGTGTAGTATGGCCACAGGCCCTCCCCCTGTGCCCAGATGCGATGGAGCAGTTCCCAAGTCAGGAACTGCTCATCTCCGATGAGGGTAGGAGGAGGAGACTTGAAGACCTTGCGCCGAGAGGGGCCAGCTGCTCCAGCGCCTAGGAGGCCGGTAACCGTCTGCTGCTGTTGCTGCACCTGCTGCTACGCGGCTATCTGCGCTGCCGCAGTCGGAGCAGGACCAGGCTGTCCGGGGAGGACAGTCTGACTCGTTGTGGTTACGGCAAGCATCTGGCGCAACTCATCAACCTGGCACTATGGTTCTGCTACGGGACCTGCAACGGGCGGTTCTATAGAGCTATCCTATGTACTGGCGGCATTGCCCTGGCTAGGCATTGTCGCTGCTACTGAGGTTGCTGACGCCTCTGCTGCCACTATGGCTACTGCTACTACTGCTGTTGTTGTTGTTGCTGCTGTTGCCGCTGTTGTTGCTGCTGCCGATGTTGCTGCCGCTGCTGTTGCTGTTGCTCCTGCTACTGTCGTTGCTACTGGTGCTGCTACTGCTGCTGCTGTTGCTGCTGCTTCCACGGCTGCTGCTGCCACTGTTACTGCTACCGCCCCACGCCGGGTTGGTGCGCAGTCTTCCCTCAGCAGAATTTGACTTAGCATAATCTGCCGAAGTGCTGAAATTTTAAATTTTAAAATTTCAACACTTAAAAATCAAAGATGTCCAAATCAAGCGAAATGTGGACCGCAGGTGCGTCTGACTGTGCTGAATGCAATGGTGGAAGTCTTGGCCTGAAAAGTGAACAAAACGACGTAAAAATGTGCTCAGCTCGAAATGTTAAAAATTTATGGATCTGAGACGCAGGACGATTAATGCTAGAGGCTACATACCACCAAACAAGCCGAGTATGGTGGCTATTGAAATCTTGTGGCCTAAGATTTCCAACAAGCCTATGCGCACAATTTCCGACATCCATTTAAGACCTGTGCAATCGGGCGTAGGGGACTTGGGTGGCTGATGCGATTTGCTTCTACGTCTCTTCCTTGTCCGTGCGGCTTCCGGGAAGGTGCGAGGACTGGGCAGTAGCTACAAAAGGTGCTCCTGCCTCCTTCCCCTCCCTCTTGGGTGTATGACGCTGCCGCTACTATTGCTCCTTACTGTTGCAGCTGTTTCTAACTCTGCTGCTGCTGCTGCTGCTACGTCTCTGCTGCTGTTGCCGCCGCTGCTGCTGCTGCTGCTGCTGCTGCTGCGGGTCACTCACACCTCTCGTTGACGTTGCCACGTGCATCATCACCAGTAGATTGCCTGACATCGCTGCACTGGCCGCTCACCTCCCTGCGTCAAACGTGGGGGTCAGAGCTGCCGGGAAAAATCCGACAGCATTTCCCCAGACCCAGTGGCTGTGGGAAAAATTCTGACGCCGCCACCAGGCAGGTCACTGCTGCCAGAAAAAATCCGGCAGCATTTCCCCTGCACTGGCGCATATGGGAGGTCCGCCGGCGTAGTCAGGAACCTGTACATCACTGCTGCAGTTGCTACGTCTACTGCGCTATGGCTCTCATACCAAAAAGGAATTAGCTAGTGCACAGGTTGGAGCACTGGCGTTGTTGATGCAGCGTGCGGGAACCCACGTTCATTGCTTAGTCTGCCCCCTCAGTCTGCTGCACTAGAGTATAAGTCTGAGAGCTCTGGTTTGTTACTCAAAAGTGCGCGCGTCAGAGTTAGCGCCAGAAAGCAGCTGGAATGAAGCAATGGCTGATTAGGAATAAAGAATGAGCAACTAACTGAGACCCCTCCCTGTTCTAGCCTCACCTCAGCTCTGTGAGGCTTGTTACTCAGGAAACCAGCCAACCAGGAAAATCCTAGCATTATCCTGTCTGGCAGAATTTCCTAGGTGAGCCTTGCCAGACACCAGACAACCCAAAACCCGGGCGTTGTCCGTTTTGCATAAAAACTGGACCATACCAACATAACCACGCTGCAAACACAGACGTGCAGTCAGAATCAGCAAGAAAAACAGCTACGAGGAGTTATGGCTGCCCGAACTCAGGCACCGACTACACTAATCCTGAGAGCCAACTACGACTACTGATGGCGTGACAGCCAAGGGTAGCTGCCGATGGAGCTGGTCGTGTGAGGGTGCAGTATCAAAAGCATGAGGAGGAGGAGAACCACACACTCGGCTGCACGGCAACCCGTCCACTCTACCGAACAGCGTCCCATCGGCATCAACGTCCATCTACTCAGTCGTCTGCACCAGCATGTACACCAACCGAGAGGTCACAATATGAGTCAGTGAGGCAGCGCATGGGAAAAACAACAACAATAGGTTCCCTTTCAACGCATGGGGAGTCTCGGGACCCCCATGCAAACCACACTCAAACCCTCGTCCAAAAACGTCACAAACCCCTTAGAAGAGAGATTTGTGATTTTTTTTTAAGTAGCCGATGTCAACACATTCATGGGCCATCCAGTCAACACATTGTAGCGGTGGCCAGTGCCACGCAGATTGACCGGGGGTCCTAGTTTGAAATAATTAGGGCATGCAGGCCCATGCAAACATGAACATGAGCTCTGAGTGTGATTGCATTGCAAAACAATAAGAATTTGGCTTAGTCTGGAACACATAGTATGAAAGAACAAGGAGAGTTGACAAATGAGCCCCTAGCGGGCTTATGCAGGGGCGCTGGTAGCTAGCCGCACTAGGCCCCGTCACCCCCGCTAAGCCCACACAATTCAGCAGGGAGAGCACACTGTAGAGACCACGTGAACAACAAAGGTGGTAACCTCAAGGCACCGGAACAACTCTCCAAGTGCCTGGGTCTTGACCATCGAGAAAATATGACCTGTGCTAGAAACACTCGGAATCAGCGTCCAGACATCGCAAATGGCTTTCCGAACATCAGAAGGACTACTACAATCATCGGGTCTCCTCGTCGCACCGGTAAGTCCACCGGGTGTGCGGGTCTCAACCCACCGAGAAAACTCACTTAGCTCCCGACAAGCCAACAGGGCTGCCAGAATGCATCGACCGCGTCTCGCCGGTGCTGTTGTAGATGTTGGAGAAGTCTCGGGACACTCCAGAGGCCCGTTGTGTCGTCACGCTCTCCTCTACCCTAGACCATCAACGTGGGGTGTATGGGGAATCCATCAAAGTCGGTCGTGACAAGTGGAAGCCACACAAACCAACAGTCCTTGGCCTGTGGGCGGTTGGACAGGATGGCTTGAGGGTCGAGACCCTCAAGCACCGCAGTTTGGCCCAGTTGACCAAGAAATCTGTCCAATTCACTACATTGCTTTTGGAGCCTCGGGGTTGGAGTCGGAGGTGTGGATGCTGACATTGGAGTTGGAGATGGAAACTATCCTCGAGTGGCTTGTTGAGCTGCAACGTGGTTGGAGTAGGCATGGCCCCACGCTCGTTGCTTTGCAATACTACCTCCTCTAGCTACTCTGAGACTTGTGAGAGGAAAACTGAGCGTTGAGGAGTTAGCGCTAGAAAGGTAGACAAAACTGAGAATGAATGGATTAGCAACTGAGAATTGGATAAATTGAGAGACCACTCACATAACTAGGCCTAGCTCATCTCTGTAGAGCTTGTTACTCAGAAAATTCTCTATTTTCCTACCTGAGTTTTCTTAGTGAGCCCTGCCAGGCAGATGACAGTCTCAAACTAGGGCGTCGTCCGTTTTTTCCTTGAAACTGGACCATACCTAAATACCCATGCTGCAAACATAGTCGTGCGGTCAGAATTATCCTGAAACATAGCAGCAAGGAGTTATGAATGCCTAAACCCAGGCAACATCTAGGCTAGAATGACCCCGACGACAATGGTGCCTGAATAACATAGAACTCGGACCCTAAGCAGAAAATGAAACTACAAGTGCAACCGTGTAGTCAGATCTAGCACAAGACGTGTGCATGCAGTGTCTGCAGAGGTTGTGACCGCCATCGATATGACTGCTGAGGAGGCCCGTTGATGGAGCTGAGCATGTCAGGCGTCTGAGGGAAGAGGCTCTAACATACCGCGTGCAGATGGTAGCGTGCGTCTCCTCCACTGGACGACCCTCCAGAAGCGTCCCGTCTTGTCGTCAAACATCTGCACGTTGATGTACACTAACCAGGAGGACACAACAGAGCACAATGAGAGGTGTGTAAGAATCAACACTCCCCCATGACTCACAGGCACGGTGCACATGGGCCGGCAGCGAGCGCATCCATCAGGCAGGCAAGAATCCCCAAGGACAGGAAATACACATGTAAGGGCAGAGAGAACAGCTCATAGACACACACCGACTGCACTTACAACCTTCTTGAACGAGTTGCGCTTCAAGGTCTTGATTAAGAAGTCAGCCAACTGCCGTGCTATGTCAACCCGCACGATGCTGATGCTGTCGTCGTGCAACAACGAACTTACATAGTGATAATGAACATTGATGTGCTTTGTGCACGTGTGATGCAGGCCGTCATTTTCAGTGATAGCCATGGCACTCTCATTAAAAGGAACTATCTAGTGCGCACGTTGGGACAGTGGCATTGTTGATGTAGCGTGCGGTAACCCACGCTCGTTGCTTAGTCTGCCCCCTTAGTCTGCTGCACTAGAGTCTAAGTCCGAGAACTCTGGCGCGCACTAGAGTTAGCGCCAGAAAGCAGTTTGAATGAAGCAATGACTGATTAGGAATGAAGAATGAGCAACCAACTGAGACCCCTCCCAATTCTAGCCTCACCTCAGCTCTGTGAGGCTTGTTATTCAGAAAACGAGCCAACCAGATTATTCCTAGCATTATCCTGTCTGGCATAATTTCCTGGGTGAGCCCTACGAGACACCAGGCAGCCCAAAATCCGTGCATTGTCCGTTTTTCCTAAAAGCTGGACCATACCAAAATAACCACACTACGAACGCAGTCGTGTAATCAGAATCAACAATAAAAATAGTTATGTGGAGTTACGGCTGTCCAAACTCGGGTGCCAACTGCACTGCTCCTGAGAGCTATCCACAACTACTGGTGACGTGACAACTAAGAGTTGCTGCCAATGGAGTTGGTCGTGTAAGGGTGTAGTGTCGGAAGCGCGAGGAGGAGGAAAACCACACGCTTGACTTCACAACGACACGTCTATTCCACCAAACAGCGCCCCGTTAGCATTAGTGTCCATCCAGTCAGTCGTCTGCATGAGCATGTACACCAGCCGAGAGGTCATACTAGGAGTCGGTGAGGCAGTGTAAAAAAAAAAAAACACTCCCCCATGATCCAAAGGCGTCAGTGTACATGAACATACAGAAGTCATGCTCCCTCATGCTCCCTGGCCCAACACTCAATATGAGAGCAAAAGGAGACGAATCACATGTGCAACAGGAATCCATGCAAGCAGAAGAGTCATACCACATGCATTTAGGGCAACAATCCGACAAAACTCACAGCCTTTTGAACGAGTTACGCTTCAGCGCCTTGGTGAGGAAGTCAGACAACTGCTTCATAGTCTCAATCTACACGATGTGAACGTTGTCCTCATGCAACAAAGAACGTATGTAATGATGCTCAACATTGATGTACTTTGTGTCTACATGGTGCACACCATCATTGTCGGCAATCGCAGTGGCACTCTCGTTGTCACAGTCCAAGGTGATGGATGACACAGGCTGACACAACTCACCCAACACGCAACGCAGCCACACACTCTCACATGCACTAGTGCTCAAAGCCACATACTCTGCCTCTGTTTTACTATGTGTGACACACCATTGCTTCCTGCTACGACATGACACTGCCGTGCCCCTGATGAGAAAGATCAAACCTGTGTGGCTCTTTCCATCTGGGCTCCATGCCCAATCGCTGTCACTCTAGCCTACGACCACCACGGACGGCTGACGACGGAATGTGAGGCCTTGGCATGGGGTGGAGACCACGTATCGCAACACGTGAATAGCTGCATCAAGGTACAGCTGTTGTGGAGCCTGTGAGAACTGGGCAAGGACATTAACAGCAAAGGCGACAGTGGGAAATGACCATGCCGTCAACACAAGGGCAGCAGCAAGGTCCTTTAGAAGCCCAGGCCAGAGTGGTGGAGACCGCATGGCGATGCTCCTCGAAGATGAGAGCGTAGCCCAGGGCCAAGCCTTGGTGAGTATCCTTAGCAACGAGGCCAAGGGCCATGAGGCCAAAGACCTTGGTGCCAGGCTCACCACTCACGACAGTGTGAGAAGAGGAAGGTGTGTGGACGGGTGTGCTGGAGACTGGACGGGGGGCCTAGGTGCAAGGACCCAAAGGCAGCGTCAGCTTACAGGGCCGTAGAGTGCCACCAGGAGCGCTGGTGTAGACCTAGTGTGCCGGGGTGCCAGTGACGACAGAGGGATCCCGCCAAGGAAAAGGTGGCGAGGCAAGGGTAGGCACCGGGTCCGATGTCGGGGAACCGCTAGACACAGACAGATCCACAGGGATGGGTGCATCAGAGGCTAGAAGGGGGTTAACCAAGGGGTCAGGCTGGGTTGAGGACTCAGCGGAGGACTCTGACTCCAACGGGTGTGCGGCATCGCAGCAGGGGACCTGGACGGCAAGGTGGACGGCAAGGGAGGAGCATCCGGGCCATCCCCTGCCAGGGGGATAGATGCAGGTGGGACGACCTGTGCCTCTAGAGCAGGAGTGGCGGCATGACAAGTATCTCTCCCACGAGACGACAGTGACGGAGGCAGAGAAGAGGTCGACCGGATGCGAGGGAGGTCACGAGGAAAGAGGTCGTCAGAGAAGAGGACATCACGAGACTCAACAAAGTGATGCCGGACTGGGTCCCACAAGCGCCAGGCCTTGGACTGATACGAGACACTAACGAAGGTGTACAGACAGCCGCGAGGGGCAAGCTTGCTATCCCGCTGATCCTCGGCAAGTTAGATGGTGGTGATGCAATCCCAGACACAAGCTGGCCGAAGATCGGCCCGCTGACCGTACCACAATGTGTACGGTGTGGCGTGGCAGGGAAGGGGACCATGGGGAACGCGGTTCCACACCCAGGTCATGTAGGACATGGGCTAAAAGAAGAAGCCTTTGAATAAAACGGACTCGACACACATGGTACGAATAGCATCGGCAATGGTGCGGTTCCAGCGTTCGAAGACACAGTTCTGCTATGGTGCCCCAGGGGCGGACGTCTTGGCGGACTCCATGACTGGCGAGATAGGCGGTAGTGTCCCCCATGTACTAGCCACAGTGGTCAGACCAAAAACGTCGGAGGGTGTGACAGCACTCAAGCTCAGCAGCGAAGTGCGAGGCACGGATGGCAGAGGCCACGTCGCTCTTCCGGCAGAGTCAAATGACCCAACGATAGCACGAGTAGTCATTCGTGAGGATCAGTACATACTGGTTGCCCTCGACAATAGACGCGACCGGAAGAGGGCCCATGAGGTCCGAGTGGACGAGCTCAAGCGGGTGCGTCGCCTGAGAAGAGGACGCAGGGTAGGATGCTCGGTGCATCTTACCCTGGACGTAGTCGATGCACTCGGTGCGACAAGGCCACTGGAAGGTGGAGGGATTACGTCTGAGTGTAGGCTGAGTGCGGATCATGCTATCAACAACATTGGAATGTACATGGCAAAGGCGGTGGTGGAGGAGGTGCACATGCTGGGGGGAAAGAACACTTGTGAAAAGCACATGTATAGTGGTGGACGAGGGAGGGGACACAGATGAAGGAGGTAAAATAATGTGCCAAAGATTGTCACGGCAGACAACACAAAACATGACATGACCGGATGGGAGAAAGCAGACATTGCCAATGCCGCAAGAGTGACGGACGTCCATGCTCATGAGGTCGAAAGCCATGACAGACAGGAGGCTAAGTTCCAAACCAGGCACATATAGCACATCGGTCACAAAGACGTCACTGGACGGACCACAAAACCGAACGGTGCCTACACCACAGATGGGCAAGATCTGCTTGGACCCTGTCCAGACACTGTGAACATTACCAATGGGACCAAGCATGCTAAACGCCTAGCAATAGGACGTCATGTGATGCGTGGCACTGGAGTCGATGATCCAGGTGCCATTGGGATCGCGGACCGAGGCCGTGACATTACAATGAGTGACGAAATAGGATGCGGGAAGGGATATGTTCCAGCATACTAGCATACCAACATACGCATACCACTATGCCAGCATTGGTGTGGTCAGCAGGCTGATCACGACCTGGTTCACATCTGGGGCTACGTGGCCATTGTGTGGTTGCTTGCCCCATAGCAGGGCGTCAAGCTCGTCCCCTGCGGGCGTCCCTGCACCTTCCTTGGCGTCTCACGTCAGTCTAAATCTCGGCGCTTTTGGGATCCCTCCCGGCACTATATCGTCGAGTCTCGGGATGCCCTATTCTTTGAGGATTTGTTCTTGAGCGACCTCGTTTTCTCCAACTCATCGATGTTCCCCCCTTCACATGGGGGAGTGGTGAGTCCGTCCTCCATCCTACCGCTCCCGGGCGACACATCACCTTAAACCTCTGGCCACTTAGGGACGGCAGCCCCGCCTGCACTTGTTGGCCCCTCTGGACCGGCAACGCCGCATGCAGCCGTTGGCTCCTCTGAGCCGGCAGCTCCGCCTGTACCTACTGGCCCCTCCGGGCCAGCAGCCCAGCCTGCACCCGCTAGCCCCTCCGGGCCGGCAGTCCAGCCTACGCCCGTTGGCCCCTCCAGGCCGGCAGCCCAGCCTGTACCCCTCCGGGTCGGATGTCCCATCCGCGTCCGCTGGCCCCCTCCGGGCCAGCCGCCCTGTCTGTGTCCACTGGCTCCTCTGGGCCAACAGTCCCATCCGTACCCGTTGGCCCCTCCGGGCCGGCCGTCCCATCCGCGTCAGCTGGCCCCTCCGGGTTGACAGCTCCGTCCACTTTGGTCGGAATGTCTGGAGCCACCCTCTCATTGCCAAAGGGCGCGTCAGAGGCACTGACCAACTCGCTCCCAACCGTCCCCTCTCTTTCACCTCCCCACCTGCCACGCTACACGCGTGGTCCGGGCGGTAGCCTCCGACCCAGACCATCAGTGAGCGCACAGGCCGCCGTGCCGTGCCCTATCGTGCCACAACCCCCTGTCGCCCCACGAATCTCCTTGCCTCCCGACAGATCCACACCCACAGTTGTGTTGTAATGCAAGTAATCCCTGTCTTCTTGTACAACTCACTATGACCACTCGGCCGTGTCCATGCTCGTGCAGATCCCTGACGCGGGCCCAGCTGGCACTGGAGCACCGATGGGTGGCAGCTCCACCCACCAACAGCTGCCAGACAGCTGCCACGATGTTTTGGGTGCTTGCTAAGGTGCTTTGCAGTTATTCTGTAGGCGCTAGAGTTTTCTCGGTGAACTGGCTCTCAAGCCCGATTTGCATGTTTTGCATTGTCTGTCCACCGATCGATGTCGGACTTGTGCGTGTGACCAGCTCGTAGCGTAGTGTCGGGCTTGACATTATACATCTCTAGGTTGAGACAGTGTTGCGTTTGGATGCCTGTGCGTGGAGTTACGGCCAAAATAATGATTTTGAGCCGGTTTTGGGACAAACTGACAGTGCCGCGTGCGTCACCCGCCGTGGACCATGGCACGCGTTTATGTTGTGTGCTTTTTAGTTGCCATCTCTCTCTACATTACTAAGCTATTGGAGCTTATAAGAATTTGCGCGTATCCCTCGCCTCACCCTTACTGTTTCTTGCACATGCTTGCTTGCTAGTGTGCCAGTTGACTGGACAGTGTCACCACGTTAGCAACAGCAAGGTTAGGAAGCATCCTAGTAGTTCCTCTTGGTATCAGATCAGTGTGTGGGGACCCTGGCTCCAAGGCCCTCGGCCTGGCCACATTTGTTCTTGTTGCAGATCTCCATCCGGGTTCTGCACTGGACTACACCATGCTCCATCAGGAGCACCGACAAGCCGTCATGGCAGCACTCACGTGCATACCACCTTGGACTCTGGACGCACACACGCTCACTATCTGCTCCACGGTACGTCCGGAGAACCCAGACACCTTGCGCGAGGCTCGTAATTCCCCCGAGGCTGCACACTGGTAGGCCTTATGTGCCAACGAGCTCGCCGCCATCCGACAACATCATGTTTGTGAGCTTGTCTATGTCCCCCGCGGCCGCAAGGCCATCGGCGCCAATTGGGTCTTCCGGCGCAAGTGGAAGTCCGATGGCTCCTTTGACAAGTACAAGGCCCGTCTTATGGCCAAGGGGTTTGCTCAAGCCCCTAGGGTTGACTATGACCAGATCTTCACTCCGGTCGGCCGGTTCTCCACTAGCCGGGTGTTTTTTGGTCTGGATGCCCAGCACGGGTGGGAACTGCATGAGATGGACGTGATTAATGCCTTCCTCCATGGCTCACTGGAGGACGAGGAACTCTACATGGTGCAGCCCCCTGTCTTCGACAACGGCACTGGCAGGGTCTGGTGACGGTGGAAGGCCCTATATGGCCTGAAGCAGTCGCCTTGCTATTGGAACCAGGAGATTAGTCACACCCCTCTTCGCGGCAGCCTCCTTCGCAGCACCAGAGACCCCACACTGTTCATCAGCCTGAGAGGCCAGCCCTTCGTCGTTGTCCTAGTCTACGTGGACAACCTCCTTATTGGGTCGCCGGACGCAACTGCCAGCCAGCGCGTCAAGGACCTCCTGCACCACCAGATGAAGGACCTCGGGCCTGCCCGAGTGTTCTTGGGTATGGAGTTAGAGCATGACTGCTCCCGAGGTATCCAGCACATCCACAAGGCTTCCTACTTCTAGACCCTAACCCCTCGCTTCACCGAGGTTCTACCTCTCGTGCCAAGCGCATCCTCACCCATGTCGCCCGATGGCCATGCAAAGCTGAAGAGCCCAAACCTAGCCGTTGTAGGGGAGCCAGTTGACGTGACCACGACAACGACGATGATGACACGGTCAAGCATCACGTTTACCATCAACCTCCTGACACAGTTCTCCCAGGAGCTACATCATCTCCATTTCAAGGTCACGATCCGCAGACTGCGCTAAGTCGTCTCGACTCCACGACGAGGCCTTATGTACCGTCGACAGCCGTCCATTGTTGCAGTTGCCTACACTGATAGTGACTAGGCTGGCAACCCAAACGGCAAGAGCCGCACTGGCTGGATGTTCCTTGTTGGCGGCACGGCTGTGTCCTGGCAAAGTGGCAAGCAGAACTGTATTTCTCGTAGCATTTTAGAGGCCGAGTTTGTCGTCCTTGGTTCTGGCGCATGTGCGAACGTGTGGTTGCGTTGTCTGTTGTCTAAGTTGCGTTCGTCTGTTGTCTGAATTACATCAGTCTGTTACATCCATCATGTTGCACTGTGACAATGATGTTGTTGTGTTGTCCGTGTAGTGCCTCACTGACTCCTACTGTGACCTCTCGGCTGGTGTACATGCTTGTGCAGACGACTGACTGGATGGACGCTAATGCTAATGGGACGTTGTTCGGTGGAGTGGACATGTTGCAGTGAAGCCGAGTGTGTGGTTATCCTCCTCCTTACGCTTCCGACACTACACCCTGATACGACCAGCTCCATCGGCAGCAACTCTTAGCTGTCAGTTCACCAGTAGTCGTAGATAGCTCTCAGGAGCAGTGCAGTCGGCACCCGAGTTTGGGCAGCCGTAACTCTATGTAGCTATATTTCTTGTTGATTCTGATTGCACGACTGCGTTCACAGCCTGGTTATTTTGGTATGGTCTAGGTTTTAGGAAAGATGGACGACGCCCCAGTTTTGGGCTCTCTGGTGTCTGGTAGGGCTCACACAGGAAATCATGCTAGACAGGATAATGCTAGGAATTTTCTTTGGGGCAAAATAATCAGTATATCCACGCGTCCAAAGACTTGACCCTCCCATATCCATGAGCGGAACTGTATGTCAACCATATCCAGCACTAAAAAAAAAAGAGGTATCCGGCCTCGCTCGCCATGCTCGATCAGCGACATGCATTGCTGATCAAGCATGGCAAGGAGGGTCATGTGACTGTTGCTCGATCGCGACCCTCGCTCCCTCGCGAGATGGTGATTGAGCGATGACCCTTATTTCAAAAACAATTTCGACACACAAATCCCCTATTACTATTTTAGGGTTTGTGTGTTTTGCATGGATGAAGCCCGCTCAAAACATAAAACCCTACATTGTAATAGGGGGTTTGCGCGTCGGAAAAAAGAAGTTAAAAAAAAGGGTCATCGCTCAATTGTGATTGAGTGCAAATGCACATATCAAGAGTTGTTTTTTTATGGCACACAAAACACCTTAGGTCTGCAAGACAAACACTTTCAAACCCAACACTGGCTTAAATTCGGGGTTGGGTTGCACAGGCATCTGCTGGGCCCCGCGGTAGCAGGGCCCAGCAGATTCCCTTTCAATGCATGGGGTGTCTCGGACCCACCACGCAAACCCCACGCAAACCCCTCCCTTGAAAAATCAGAAACACCTCAAAGTGGGGTTTGTGATTGTTCAAGGGGCCTGATGACGTCATGGCTCCAATGCCGTGTTTCATGCAGTGACGACATGGTATTCACACGCATCATTTGGATATGTCATTGTTTTTTCTTCTACCTGTGGATATATCAGTGTTCAAGTTAAAATCCGCTGGATATGGCATTATTTAAGAGCGGTTGCTGGATATGGAGGACTTATATGCGAAATTGATGAACATATGGTCGCACCCCCGAATTTTTTGCTTGGCTGATTTTCTGAGTAAAAAGCCTCACAGAGCTGAGGTGAGGCTAAAACTGGGAGGGGCCTCAGTTGGTTGCTCATTCTTCATTCATAATCAGTCATTGCTTCATTCCAGCTACTTTCCGGTGCCAACTCTGGCGCGCGTTCTTTTGAGTAACAAACCAGAGCTCTCAGACTTAGACTCTAGTGCAGCAGTCTAAGGGGGCAGACTAAGAAACGAGCATGGGTTCCTATACACTACATCAACAACGCCACTGCCCCAACCTGCACACTAGCTAGTTCCTTTTTGGTATCAGAGCTGTAGCGCATCAACAGTAGTAGCAGCAGCAACAACAGAGAGACAAAGCGGCAGCAGCAACATCAATGTTAGACACAGCTGCAATAGCAAGGAGCAGCAGTAGCGGCAGCAGCAGACACCCAAGAGGGTGAGGAAGGATGTAGGAACACTGTTTGTAGCTACTGCTCCGTCCTCGCACCTTCCTGGAAGTTGCACGGACGATGAGGAGACAAAGATGCAAATCGCGTCAGCCACCCACTTCCCCTACGCCTGACTGCACCGGACTCAAATAGATGTCAAATAGTGCATGCATAGGCTCGTTCAAAAGCCTCACAAGTTTTCCATAGAAACCATACTCGGCTTGTTTGGTGGTCTGTAGCCTCCAGCATTCATCGTCCCGCGTCTCAGATCCAGATTAGTTTAACATTTTGAGCTGAGCACAGAATTAAGTCGTTTTTACACTTATTTCACGTTTTCAAAACAATACTTCCACCAATTCATTCAGCACAGAAAGGCGCACTTGTGGACCAAACTTTGATTGATTTGAACAACCTTGATTTTTAAGTATTGAAATTTTGAAATGTAAAACTTCAGCACTGCCAAATTTATGGACTGGAGGTCATTTTTGCCATCATCCCAAATCATCGAGAAACGCAGTCATATTTTTTTATTGGACTACTTTCATCATCCAGCTCTTAACTGAGGAGAGACTGTGCACCAACCCGGCATGGGGCGGTAGCAGCAGCAGCGGCAACAACAGTAGCAGCGGCAGCAACAACAGCGGCAACGGCAACGGTAGCAGCAGCAGCGGTAGCAACAGTAGTGGCAGCAGCAGTAGGAGCAGTAGCCGCAGCGGCAGCAGAGGCGTCAGCAGCCTCCGCAGCAGCAACAATGTCCAGTCAGGACAATGACTGACTTCGCCGGAACGCAGGATAGCTCTGCAGACCCGTCCACTACAGACCCCATAGCGGATCTGCAGAGCCAGGTCGATCAGCTGTGCCAGATGCTTGCCGCAAACAGTACTAGTTAGACTTTCCCCTTCCCAAACATTCTGATCTTGCTCTGACTGTGGCAGCGCAGACAGCAGTGTAGCAACAGGTGTAACAATAGTAGCAGACGGTTACTAACGTCCTAGGCGCTGGAGCGGCCGGCCCCTCTCGGCGCAAGGACTTTGAGTCCCCTCCTCCTACCCTCGTTGGAGATGAGCAGTTCCTTTTTGGGAACTTCTCTACACCATCTGGGTACGGGGGAAGGGCCTGTGGCCATATTATACTCTTCCGCATGACGACACCATCTCAGAGCAGGCCGTGCCATACGCACACTCATCCTCGGCGCTCCCAATGCTAACTGCACTACCCTGGAGCCGTTCCTCGGTGACACCGCCGATGACACCAGCGCTGATCCTCAGTGGGCTTGGGACACAGCGGCACAACTGTATCATGCCTCCGGCCAGGCAGTTGTCACTCGCCTCCTGAAGGAGTTCAGCTCCCTTCACATGAGGGAGTCCGAGTCCTTCACTACCTACTGGTGTCGGGCACAGGATATCCTGTGCCGGCTGAAGACAACTGCGCCTCCCCCGGTTGCTGCCCTCCTCACCATCAAGAATGGTGCCACTCCTGAGTTTCCAGACATTTTCTTCCATACAACCTACCCATCCTCGAGGCGTTGGTGGCCCAGTGCAATTTGATGACCTGGGCGTACGACCTCTTCGTCAGCATAGGAGAAGCGTACAGGGATACAAAACTTTAGCACAGTGGTTCTTCCGCGATCATAGTTGTCACCCCAGCGGCTCCTCCACCCCTTCCCCTGGCACTTCCTTCTCCTGTAGAACCAGGGACAAAGGGAAGAAGGGCGGGAAGGACAAGGGAAAAGGGTAGTAGTCGTCTTCCAGTGGCCCTACCCTGACGTACCATAACTACGGCCAGACGGGGCACGGGTGGTACACGTACCCCATCCCTACTGACGGAGCCCGCAATACCGCCGCCATGCACCATCAGTGTGAGCGCCGCCTTGGTACATCCGCTGCCACCGCTGCTCCCTTCTACCCTAGCAGCACTGTGGCCACCACCTACTCCACCCACAGCCAACTCCACAGCCTCGACCGCAGCTTCCGCCGTCCCTTCTCCATCAGCAGCAGCATAAGCAGTATGTCTTGCCTCAGCCACAGCTGTATGCACCACCGCCATAGCAGCAGCATTACGCTCTGTCGTAGACGGTGTGCTACCCACACCCTCCATCCGGGATGGAGGGTGTGGGTAGTACACCAACTACGATGGAGCATACAGCCAGCTCCTCTAGGATGGACCATCCCAAAGGAGCTCGTATCCCCTATCTGGAGTTGTGACCCCACAGTCCGTGGCGCCCGTCGACTACGACGCTCGGATCCACCGGCTGCAGAGTTTCATTACCACGTAGCTCAGCATCACGCCTCCTCCTCAGGGAAGTACAAGTTGTGTGAATGCAAGCCAAGAGGTCTCCCACTACCAGAATGAGACTGACCTCCAAGGGGACCTAGGGGAAGCCGCCTGTTGCCCTTCGGAGCCAGCTTTGCATGATGTCTCATGGTTGGATGACTGGCATGATCGCTTTGCATTTGTCCCGTTTTCTCATCTTGCGACCTTGCGAGGAAGGGGTGCGTGGGAAATCCAATTCCATACCCATGTCATCTAGGCCATGGCCTCGAAGTAAAACCCATTGGAGAGACCGGATTTGATCTGCATAGTACGCATGATATTGGTCATGGTGCAATTCCACCACTCAGAGAAGCCGTTGTGGATGGGGGTGTAAGATGCCGACGTCTCATGATAAATCCCACAAGAGGCGAGGAAGGTCGTGGTTTTGCCTATGAACTCACTGTCGCGATCAGAGCAGGATGCCACCGACGCTGCGGACAGGTAACACCCTGCCAGATTTTGCTCGGACACTAGACATGTCAGTGATGGGACCAAGAAAATTGAAGGCCTCGCATGAGGCCGTCGTGTGATGCGTGGCCCCGGAGTCAATGATCCAGGTCTCGGTAGGGTCCTGGACTGGTGTCGCCAGGTCGCAAACCAACAGAAGGCAGTGGGCAAGCGACGTGGACATAGTGGATGAGGGGGACAACCGAGATTGCTATTCATCTAGCCATGCGATCACCATAGAGAGGGGTAGGAGAGGAGAGGATGGGAGAGGACAAGATGGACAGGGAAGCAGGACACGAATGCAACTCAGTCTCTGTCATGTAAGGCAGGGCAGGAGAACGGGGGGTGATGTAACTCGCACATCCTTGGGGGGAGGGCGAGGCAGGCCGAGCTGGAACGTGATGAACTCCTCCAGTTGGCACTCACACATGGAGGGCCAGATGGCGTAGACCAACTGTAGTGTGACGACTCATGAGCCCGGATGGGAGGAGGGCTGCGTCCACGACGGAAGGAGGGGCAATGACGGCTACAGATGGTACTGCTGTAAGGGCCAACTCAATCTCCCCCATGTATAGGGAGTTGAACTCTCAGGGCAGACGGTTGGCCTTGACCTCGCTGGAGAGGCGATGGGGACGCGTGAGGATGTACTACGCGGCTGCGGGATCTGGAGTCCTGCCAATGGTGAAGTCGCTGAGGAAGGGCTCGATGACGAGGAGTGCAGCCAGAGGGAAGACCAGAACGAGAGTGCGTGCAACGCGACCAGCATCATGTAGCTCGTTGGCTTGGGAGGGATCATATGTGAGAGTGTAGTACGACCACAGTCCCTCACCCTGTGTCCAAACACGAAACTTGAGCTCCCATCTCCGGAACTGTTCTCCGGCCTAGAGCGGCACGGACAGGGTCTCAAAGTCCTTTGGCCTGCGGCTAGCACCCAGAGTGGGGCCAAGGACCGAAGTCATAGTCTGCCGCTAGCGTTGGGTCTGTTGCTTTGCCAAGTAATGCATGGCAACAGAAACAGCGGGACTGGCGTGTCCAGGAGGAAGGAAAGGCGTCGCGGCGCTCCCGTGGCTTTGTGGTGTCGGCGGCTGTAGTGCTGCAAGTTGTTGCGTCAGTGCGGCAAGCTGCTGGCGAATGGCGGCTAGGGGGTCTGGCGAGCCAGCGGGGCAGGCGATGAAGCCTCTGGGTTGTTGTTTCCACTATTGCTACTGTTGTTGGTAATGTTGCTGCTACTATTGGTACTGTTGCTGCTGCTACTACTATTGCTGATGTTGGTGTTGTTACTATTGCTACTACTGCTGCTACTAATACAACGATAGCATGGATTGCTGTTTCTGCAGTGGCAGGTACTATTTTTATTGCAGCTGCCGCTACGGCTGTTGGTGCTACTGCTGTTGTAGCTGCTACGGTGGTAATGGTAGTTGCTGTTGTTGTAGTGACTACTGCTGTTGTTGCTGCTGCTGTTGCAACTGCAGTAGCTACTACAGGAAAGGGGGACTAGCGGGTCCTCTAACAAAGGAGGATCCCTCCCCACTATGGGTTTCAACAATGGCTTTGTTTGAGTTTAGATTTTATATTTTTGGTTGGTTGCTGACATCAGCAGTGATGTCAGTAGGGACGTCCGTAGTGATGTCAGCCGATGACGGTTGACTTCAGCAGGGAGTCAGTGCTGACGTCGCAACTGCCACGCTACTGCTACTGCTGCTGTGCTGTCGCTATTGCTGCAATTACTGCTCTTGCAGCGGCTGTTGCGCTACTACTGCTGTGGCTGCTGCTGCGCCGCCGCTACGACTACTGATGTTGCGACAGTCGCAGCTGCTACTGCTGTTGCGGCTGCTGCTGCTGCTGCAGCTGCTGTAGTGCTGCTATTTTTGTAGCTGCTATTGTGCCGCTGATGCTATTGCAGCTGCTGTCGCAGTTGCAACCGCCACCAATCCTCTCTATCTCTCTCTACATATATATCTCTCTCTCACTCTCTACATCTCTCTCTCTCTCTCTCTCTCTCTCTCTCTCTCTCTCTC
>SZWC01013162.1:71289-81651 GCA_023375785.1 Penium margaritaceum
TGCGCGCGCCAGTGTTAGCGCCAGAAAGCAGCTGAAAACTGTAAGTGACTGATTAGGAATGAAGAATGAACAACAATGGGAGACCCCTCCAAGTTCTAGGCCCCCCCCAGCTCTGTAGAGCTTGTTACTCAGCTAACCAGCCAATCAGGAAATAGACCTATTTTCTGGCAGGCAGGGTTTTCTCGGTGAGCCCTACCAGACAGCCGACAGCCCAAAACCCGGGCGTCGTCCGTTTTGCCTGAAAACTGGACCATACCATAATACCGACGTTGCAAACGCAGTCGTGCGGTCAAAAACAGCTAGAAAAATAGTAGCCAGGAGTTATGGCTGCCCGAACCCAGGGAGTGCCTACGATGGTCCATGATGCCGAATAGGGCCATGCAGAGCATGACGATGCAGACGCGATGGGACGTGCTGGACGCATGCAGACAACAACTACGGTGGCAGTGACCGCCGGCAGCACGACCGCCGAGGAGGCCTGCCGATGGAGCTGAGAACGTCGCCGAAGAGAGGCGGCTCCAGCGAACTGCGAGAAGACCTCAGCGTGCGTCGGCTCCACCGGACGACACTCCATCAGCGTCGAGTCTCACCGTCAGTCATCTGCATGCCGATGTACACAAGCCGGGAGGAAACAACAGAGCACAATGAGAGATGCGCAAAAACCAACAGTCATTAGCGTAAAACATCCAGTGTTGATCGCGTGATCCTTGGCTCTTACCAAGATTACACACGTATAATCCTTATACGTTCTTCAAAAGTGTTGGTGAGTCTTCACCGAAGACTCATCACACATGTGTAGCGGTGGCATGGTCGATGCCTTTTGGGACGTACATTGTCAACAATGTCTTGCCAGTTTGGAAGAGGGTACATGGAATACATTTTCCCACATTCCGTGTGGTATGTGTTCAGCAAGCGGTTGTGGTGACGCCTCCTCCCCCTTTGCAAGGAGTGTCCCTGCGACCAATTAACCGGGCGTCCCCGCGAAAACTGTCGAGGTCCACACAACACTTTCCGTGTCGTTCGCACATGTTCTCTTCCAAGGGGTTGTTGCCGAGGTGGTACGTCCCTACAACATTATCAATACGTGCAATCCAAGATGATATTGATCCTCTCGGTTTGCAACCACGTGTTCATGACCACGCGTAGGTCTACTAGACCTCTTTCAGCACCTGTGGGTTGGTTGGCTGAACTCAACCAAGCTCCACTAAGCCCATGCGACTCGCATGCTAGCTTCATCCTCGGGTTGGGAGGCACCAAGATCCCAAGACATGGTTGCTGAGCACACCTGTTTTTTCGTTCAAAGATTGCACTCATCTTTGAACGAGGCGGCATTGGTTGTCTGGCATGCGCAACTGCCGTCAAAGTCCATCACTAGACACGACAATGCTCCGACCTAGATGATCTTGGTCTCAACCATCATCTCCTCATTTATGTCTGAAATGGGTACCGTAGGCTCACGTCCCTGTCAAAAGCACACTGCTTTTGAACTAGGTTAGCTGAGATGTCCGATCTCAACGACCATGGATTCTATCCACGAACGAAGTGTTCATCGTATGGTATTCACCAAACGGGTGTACCATGATCGCAATCATTGCAGCACAAGTTGGAAAAACACCTTTCGGGTGTCAATTCTATGTGATTGTGATTGAACACTTCCGAATCACATCCAGTGATCCTAGAACAACTAGTTCCTAAATCTTTCATGCTTATTTCATCACGTCCAAAGGTTCCATTCGGGAACCCGTCGTGGTTTGTTTTTGCCAAGTCATGACAAAACATGTTCTTCAATGTCTTCTGTTCTGTACATTCGGTACTTCCACTCAACGTAGTGTTTTTCATATGCCTCATCCAAGGCACTTGTACAGGGGATCGCCCTCATCGAAGACATCCGACAAACAACCACCATTGTGGATACCACCGCAGTGGCATCCAAAACATATTGTACTTACATTTGGCAATGTACTTCAATTGAACCATCTCCAGAGTCAAGGGAGTTCAGTCGCTTTACCGTGACCTTCCGGGTCATCAAAGCGGGGTTCGACTACACCGTAATCGTTATGATCTCTCTTGGAGATTGGTTTTGGTTTGGTGTCCAAAAAATTGGATAGCCGATGCTACACCATGCCTTCGGAATCTATCCACATGATGTTTGAAGAGCGTGACGTACACGACTAGTGTACCGTGTCACGATGCTCTAAACTTTGAGATGTCTCTCCAAACATCAAAAGAATCTGATGAGAAATATCGTTTCTCAAGGTCCATCTTGAAGAGTCCTCATCTCAACATTTAGTTATGACACACCGGTCAGTATTTTGCCTCAATGTTGATTTTGACTCATTATGTGATCGGTCGGACCACCAAGATGTAGGTGCTAACACACTGTTAGCTTACAGCTATCGGCTTATAGATCATCTCCACGGTCATAAGCTTTGATCGCAAAACTTAGACCTTGACATGATCTCAACTATGTCGTAGTTGTTTGTAGAAATCTATGAGATCGTCATAGTTCTCTGGAGTACCATTAGTAGAAAATGAGTGTCGCTCATCTTCTCTGAGATGGATTTTCACCGAACTGTGGATGAATTTATGTCATCGACATCGGTTCACGTACTTTTGTCTATCAATGTCCATGGCATGTTCACTCACCGAGTGATGATAGACTGAAGGTGTCGCCTTCAAATTTGTTCATTTTCGACATTCAGTCAATCTTGTCATACACCAGAGAGTGACTCTTGTAGTTTTGGACCACCGCACTGCGGCGTCTTAAACCGTTCAGGACCCATAGAAGAGTCTCTGTCCCTCTCTGGCGCATTGACAACCCCCACTCACAAGTATCCTTGTCTTTTGAACAGGGTTGTCGGTACACTCATGTACCTTTTTATCGTCGGTACCGGTCGGGTATCCCGACTTGTATCTATCACTCACCGAGTGAGAGGGTGTCAATGGTTTCGCCACTGAGAATTTATTCAAGCGTATCATCCTTGACGTGTTCAATCACGGACCGATGTTTCCATCGGCTATGACTGATGATGCACAGAACCACCAAAAGGTACAGATGCATCCAGTACACACTGTGTACAGGCAGCGTAATGTCAATCCTCGAGGATTGAAGCTGGTGTGCTAACAGACCAGGTCCATTTCACATCTCATGACATAGTCATGATGTGGACTTAGTCGTAAAATGATCACATTTGCCTTTGAACATTGTAACGCAATGGGACATGCGATTGTCGTAGCACACGTTCTGCGCCCACCAACCTACTTGTTTGGTGAAATGGTGTCGTCATGTTTATCGAAGACATCAACTGATATCGTCAGGTTGTTTAATTGTCACAAAACCGTTGTGATAATTCGTCCGTCCCACTTACCCATAACTTAATATCGTGTTCAACGCACCAACAGTTAGTGGATAAGGTTTTTGTGCATGTCGTGCACGTATTCCATGCTTGCCATGTACCCAATTTTATGTGGCAAAAGTACCATGGTATGAATCGCATACCTTGGCCCATTGGAAAGAGGGTTGTCTCTAGCACTTGGTCATGCGCTTTGACCTCCTACGGTCATGCAAGCCGAGCATCTTTTGGAACTCGGCTCAACCGACTGGGCTTTTGTAGCACGTTCCACTAATGGATATGGAAGAGTTCGTCCACCTTTTGCATGGTCCAAATTTGAGGAAATTGTCCTCATCACACGCGATTTATCCGTTAGAATCTGGTTCGTACTTCTTTCGGAAGTACCTTTACATACTGCTGTCGGCAGGGCGAAGTGATCCCCAATGATCGCCACTGTCGGTGACGACCGAGACTGTTGTATTACGCCATTCGAGCATACATCCGATCACCACAGCCATCCGTGATTGTTTCCGGACATGCCTGTTGATTCTCCATTTGAAGAATTCTTCAGTATGACCATCCTCGACGTCGTCAAACGACGTATTTCCAGCACTTCGAATGTCGCGCTTGATGCACTTGCCCATAGAACCACCCCGCGCATAGATCGCATGCTTTCTTTTGGTGGTCTATCGCAAGCTAGCATGACGAGGCAATGAGTTGGCTGGTTCTTGCCAGTTGATACAACGGGGTGCGATCGGCACCCATGTTATTGTTACAATCGGCATGTTTCAACATGTGTTGTACCATCAACACTAGCATAGCTAGTCTAATCGGAACTCATAGACATAATGCATTTGCACTCGCATCAGTGGTGCATTCGGTATCCACGACAAAAGTGCAACCCGCATCTTTTGTCAATTGTGCAATCGATGTTTATGACAACGGTGCATTCGACACTCGTGTCAACAATTTAACCGACGCACTCATCGGCCATGCCTTCAACATCATGGTAATTGTGCGTTCGGCACTCGCGTGAATGCTACGATTGCATTTTCCATGTTCGTCATATTCCAAGTGCAACCGGTACTTGTCAGTCGACCATCACGCGTGGATTTCCACCATCGTGTGTGTGTGTGTGTGTGTGTGTGTGTGTGTGTGTGTGTGTGTGTGTGTGTGTGTGTGTGTGTGTTGCGTGCGATCGGCACTCACACTCACAATCTATTCACAAATGACTGACCGCAGCATCCTTGGTGCAATCGACACCCACGTGGATACGAAATTGGCATTTATTTTGGTCACATCTCCGTAGACCACGAGCAGTGCGTTCGGCACTAGCAACACGGATTCTTTCGACATCCGTGATTAAAGTGCAACTGGCACTTTTTTAGTGGTGTGTTCGACACCGAAAAAAAATCTGCAACTAGCACTTTGGCTATTGCTCGTAGTGCAATCGACACTTACGTCAATGATGCAATCGACGTCCGTGTATCTGTGCATTTGACACTCGTTTTGTGCAGTCTGCACATTTCGCATTGTTGCGACGAGTAGGTAGCACGTTCGGTGCTTTCATTGTTCTCATCGAGAATTCGTCTCGATACACGTCACCATTGTGGTTCTACAACCTGGTGCATGTTGTAGTTGTCGTTTTGCGTAAACAAATTGTTTGGCGCATGTACAACTTGCATTGGACCATGTCGTGGCTTTTAGCGGTCACCCCCTCCGGGTTTTCTCATCAAGTACCCCAAACTTTGAGATTAATCCACAGGAATTTAGGCACTGTCGGTGCTAAACTTCTCGCATTGAAGCGTTTGCAAGTGAATGCCGTTCACAACACGGAAAACTGTCGGTTTTCCTCCTTTTTGTGGTTTGGAGTGGACAATAAAAAAGAAAATCAGGACTCCTGATTTTTCTTTTAGAGCTCAACCAGAGCTTTCTGAGAAATTTCTGTATTGAAACCCATGGTCAACTTTACCACACACACTCGGGTTTGACCACAAAACTTCTCACCGTTTCATGTTTTGTTCATTTTTCATTCATGAAAAATGAACAAAATTCTAGCACGTCAAGTGCCCCCCTTTTGTGCTTGATGCTTGGCACCTTCCAAGCATCACCCGATGGTATGTTGGGAAAACTATCGGTCTCCCCCAATTACTGAGAACTTCTCAAAACATGTAGAGCTCAGATTGAGTTGCAAGCCGCTTTTTACCTTAGTGAACCCACGACCAACAAGGCCAAATCTCGGGTCCAACCGAGGAAATCGTCCTCGCCTTTGGTGCTAGTGGCACTTAATGTTTTTTTCATTTTAACACAAATCTGGAGCTCAGTCTGAGCTTCAAACTGGTTTTCACGGCGTCCAAAACGGATACCAAACGGAGGACCTGCCCTCCGGTTTGTGTGGAACCAGCTGGGTTCAAAAGCAGAGAATTGTTTGGAGACTAAAAGAAACATTTCGTTCCTGAGTCGAACTTTCGATCTTCCCCTCTCCCACGGGACCGGTTGCCAACTGCGCTACTTGCGCACATCATTGTATGTGTCAGACATGTCACTATACCAAAAATTAGGACTGCGGGAACATCCCACTGCCGGACAGGGGAGGATGGAGGAAACTTCCCTCCCTCCTTCCTGCCTGGGCCGTGGGCCCACGTGAGGGGGGAGGGGGGGGGGGAGAGGGGAGTTCGTCCCGTCGCCTCCCCCTTGGGCTGTCAGCCCCCACGAGGGGGGGGGTGAAGAGAGGGACACCTCCCGTCTCCCCGCCTTGGGCCGTCAGCCCACATGAGAGGGAAAGGGGAGGTGGAGAGGGGAGATCGTCTCCTCTCCTCCCTCTTCCGAGGGGAGGGAGGGGAGATCGCCCCCTCTCCTCCCTCCTTAGGCCGTCGGCCCATGTTGGGAGGGGAGGGAGGGGATTGCCCCCTCTCCTCCCCCTTGGCGTCTACGCGCCGTCGGCGCCGTGGCAGAGTGGGAGAGGGAGGGTGGCTCGCCCCTCTTATCCCCATCGGCGCCGTCGGCACATTGGACGGAGGGGAGAGGGGGGGGGCTCGGCCCTCTCCTCCCCCTCGGCGCAGTCGGCGCCGTGAACGAGGGGGGTGCGTCTCCCCCTCTCCTCCCCCCCGGCGCAGCCGGCGCCGTGAACGGGGGGCGGGGGGGGGGGGCGGGGCGTTTCTCCTTCTCCTCCCCCTCGGCGCAGCCGGCGCCGTGAACGGGGGGGGGGGGTCTGTCCCTCTCCCCTTGGGCCCTCGGCCCGTGTAAGATGGGGGGGGGGAGAGAGAATGCTCCCTCTTCTCCCCCCTTGGGCCGTCGGCCCACTTTAGGGGGGGGGATGAGGGCGTCTCTTCCTCTCCTCCTCCTTGGCCATCGGCCCGCGTGAGAGGGAGGGGAGGGGAGAGCGCCCCCTCTGCTCCCCATTGGGCTGTCGGCCCACAACAGCAGAGGGGAGGGGGAGGGGGGACGTCTCCCCTCCCTCCTCTTGGTCCGTCGTCTCCATTAGAGAGGGGGAACGGGAGGCCCCCCGTTGGACGGGGAGCCTCTCCCTTCGGACCAGTCGGGCCCGAGGGAGCGAGCTCGTAGGGCCAGTCGTGCCCACGGGAGCGGTCTCGCTCGATAGCTTGGACGGGCCCACGGGGGCCGTTTTGCTGCCGGCAGAACGCTTTTTTTTTTTTTCAAGAGCTGTCGGCTCGTCGGTGCTCTCCCCTTGACGGTGCGGAGTTCACTCTCGATGGTGCGTACGTCGGGCGGTGTTTTGCCCAAGTCTAGAATCCTCTCGTTGCAATTGCCCGATCGACGGGCAGCGGTAGTTTCGACGAGGATGAGACGATCAGATGGATGTAAAAATCAGAGATATGCGGAAGTTTGGCTCTGATGCCAATGTAACAGCTCTAGGCTGTTTTGCGACTAACTGCAGAACCAAAACGTAGGCCCTCAGAAAAGTCGTCTCAGGAGCGTAAGCGAATGGTCGCCTCAGCCATTTTGGCTAAGACGAACCGCGCCACAAAATGGACGTAGTCGTCATAGGGCATTTTTGTAAACATGCAACCTAACACCCTATCGTTCCACGTGGCACATCCACGTGGGAACAGGACCCTAGCGGCCAACTAGAGGGGAGGAGGAGTGACGCGATGGATCTTCCATCGCGGCACTCCTCTCGCCTTAAATCCAGCCTATGGACCGAATACGGGCTAGAGTCGAACTAGACTCTAGCCCGAGATTATTTTTCGGGCCTCAACTCGTCGAGACATCGGTCTCGAGCCCCCGAAACCCGGGAACTATATTTAAACGCCATTTTTAATTCTAAAAATGGCTCGTACGCTACACGTACGCTTCTTAGTGACGGCCTCCTTTGCAGCTCTGCCGACTCCGCGCTGCTCATCAATCCGCGAGGTCAGACTCTCATCGCTATCCTNTAGCGGCCAACTAGAGGGGAGGAGGAGTGACGCGATGGATCTTCCATCGCGGCACTCCTCTTGCCTTAAATCCAGCCTATGGACCGAATACGGGCTAGAGTCGAACTAGACTCTAGCCCGAGATTATTTTTCGGGCCTCAACTCGTCGAGACATCGGTCTCGAGCCCCCGAAACCCGGGAACTATATTTAAACGCCATTTTTAATTCTAAAAATGGCTCGTACGCTACACGTACGCTTCTTAGTGACGGCCTCCTTTGCAGCTCTGCCGACTCCGCGCTGCTCATCAATCCGCGAGGTCAGACTCTCATCGCTATCCTGGTCAATGTCGACAACCTGCTCATCGCATCGCCGGATGCAACTGCCATCCAGTGGGTCAATGACCTGCTGCACGATGCCTACCAGACGAAGGACCTCGGGCCAGCACAAGTCTTTCTGGGCATGAAGCTTCAGCATGATCGCTTCGTGGACATCCTACATGTCTGTCCAGCCGCCTACGTCCAGACCCTGTCCGGGCGCTTCGCTGAGGACTTGTTCCCCGTGCCGAGAGCATCCTCACCCATGTCGACCGATGGTCAGGCGATGCTCAAGAATTCTGATCTAGCCGTGGTGCGGGAGCCAGTAGACGTGACCACGTATTTGCGCGTCATCGGGTCACTGATGTTCCTGGCGACGACAACGCGTCCAGACATTGCATTCGCCGTCAACCTCCTCGCACAGTTCTCTTAGGAGCCACGTCACCTCCACTTTTAGGCCGCGATCCGAGTGCTGCGCTACGTCGTGCCTACCCCATGACGAGGCCTCATGTTCCGTCGACAGCCGTTTGTTGTGGCGACGGGATACACCGACAGTGACTGGGCCGGCAGTCCGGACGGTAAGAGTCGCACTGGATAGATATTCCTTGTTGGTGGAACAACTGTATCCTCGCACAGCGGCAAAGAAGGCTGCATTGCGCGTAGCACTACTAAGGTTGAGTATGTGGCCTTTGGTTCTGGTGCGCGTGAGAGCGTGTGGCTGCGCCGCCCGTTGTGCGAGTTGCGTCAGTCAGTCCCATCTATTACGCTGCACCGTGACAACGAGAATGATATGGCCATTGCTGATAATGACGGCGTGCACCACACTCGCACAAAGCACATCGATGTCGAGTATCACTATGTGCGTTCGTTGTTGCATGACGGCAACATCAGCATTATGTGGATTGAGACAACACAACAGTTGGTTGATTTCTTGACGAAGGTACTACGGCGTGACTCGTTCAAGAAGGTTGTGACAGCAGTTGGTGTGCGTTCGTGCGGTTCTCTCTCCATTTCCTCTTGGTCTCTATGCTCTCTACCCGTCCATGTGCACTGTGCTTCTGAGTCATGGGGGAGTGTTGGTTTTTTTCTCACATCTCTCACTTGTACTCTGTTGTGTCCTCTCGGCTTGTAAACATCGACGTGCAGATGACTGGCGGCTAGACACGACGCTGATGGAGTGTCATCCGGTGGAGCCGATGCACGCCGAGGCCTACACGCAGTTTGCTTTAGCCTCCTCCATCCTTCGTGCTCAGCTCCATCGGCAGACCTCCTCGGCGGTCGTGTCGCCGGCAGGCACTGTCGCTCCATATGCTGCCTGTATGCGTCCAGTGTCGTGTTTGACTGCACTATTGTGTTCGCAGCGTCGTGCCATGCCCTGGGTCCAAGTTTCATGATTTTCTGTCAATTTCGCTACCGGGGGTTAGCGTAGACGTTGCCTGGGTTTAGGCAGCCATAAGTTATCACTTATAATTTTCTAGCTGATTCTGACTGCACAACTGCGTTCGCAGCGTGCGTATTATGGTACGGTCCAGTTTTCAGGCAGAACAGACGGCGTCCAGGTTTGGGCCGTCGGCCGTCTGGCAGGGCTCACCGAGAAAACCTGCCTACTTGATAAGAGCGGAATGACCATATACCTCTCGTTTGGGACAATAATCCTGACCCCCCCCCCCTCGCTCGGAACAATAAGCCCCATCCGCCCCTACGTCGGAACAATAGCCGGATCCGCCCCTACGTCGGAACAAAAAGCCATATCCGCCCCTTCTACATGGACACGAGTTTGCAGGCGTAAAAAATCAACAATATACCCCTCTCGTTTGTAGACAGATCACATGTCAACATCGCATGGATGCGGCGTCGACATACTGACGTCACATTTTTTACGCAATCATCACAAACTCGTTACTAGAAGGGTTTGTGATTTTTTGTAAGTGGTTTGTAAGACATTTGCATGGGGGTCCGAGACTCCCCATCCGTTAAAGGGGAACCTGCTGGGCCCCACTATCGCGGGGCCCAACAGGTGCGCGCACAAAAATAAACCCTAAAACCTCGCGTGTAATTAGGAGGTGGGTTTTTCTATAGTTTGTATATCAAACGAGGGTATAAAGTTGAGAAAAATATAAAATAAAACAAACACGGATTTTCAACTCCCCATTCATGTAGGGGGGATTCCTACGGACGCCCGTCCACCGGAATGCCTGGCGAAGTCCCCCCGCCCCTCCACCACACTCCCCCCCCCCCGTCTCCCGGCAGCCCACCGGCCGCCCGTACCATCGCGGCCCTCAGATGCAAGGGCCTCGATCAGCGGGCGGGTGGGTGGGCAGGTGGGTTGCGAGAGGCGG
>SZWC01013163.1:0-13660 GCA_023375785.1 Penium margaritaceum
ATCTATATCTATATCTATATGTATATCTATATGTATATCTATATGTATATCTATATCTATATCTATATCTATATCTATATCTATATCTATATCTATATCTATATCTATATCTATATCTATATATATACATTTCTTTGTCTGTATCTATGTCTATCCATATATCCATACATCCATATATCTTTATCAATAGCTTCCTCCACAATTGTATGTACATCATTATCCAGATCCATGCGAAGATCCATATCCATATCAATCTCTGCATCTATACGTATATTTGGATCTATGTCAATATTGTTTTTGTGTCTGAAAATATGTTTAAATCATTATTCGTCTTCACATATGCTCACCGATATGCATATTGATTTCTGCATCAAATTATGGATTACGTTTTCTGTGCTGGACTCGTAATCTTTTCATTTTTGGGTACGTTTTGGGCCCTTACTGAGATGTTTCCACCGATCGCAGCTTTCCTCGTCTGATGTTCTTTTTGGGAATATCGTATACGTTCTCGTCTCGCGGATTATAAAGTTCAGATAGTGTTTTGGTGTCGATGTCCTCTGCGTCTTTTATCTTTTCCGATGATGCTTTTCTTCATTCCGCGAGGTCGGAAAGGAGGAGCTTCGATCCTATTCTGCGACGTAATGGCCGTGCCTGGGATTCGATGAATAGGCAGCGCCTATCGACGCTTCTCAACTTGAAAGGCAAAAATGACGTCAGCCTTAAAAGTTTCTCGATATTACGACTCAATATGACGAAAAACATGTGGTTGATGAGTCATATGAGTCGATATACAGCTATCGAACCGTTCTTCGACCTTCCAATACGCAATTGAGAAGGCATTTCAGGGAAGAATCCCCGAAAAGGCGCCTCGAAAGTTGAGTGGCGTCGATAGGCGCTTCCTATTCATCGAATCCCAGGCACGAACAATGTTTTTTTAGGTGTCGCTATTCACTCTAATCGGCTTACAATTCGGTGTAAAGCAGAAACAACTTCAAGGGTAGCAGTCGTCAATATACATGCGATTAGGACGCAGCATTTTTCAGACATCAGATTTGTAAGTCGACATTTGTTGTTTATTCGCCAACGAAAGAGGTCCATGATGACGTCACGATCTTCGCTCGACAGTCCTTGTATGTGCGGGGCGTTCACGCGGCAGCTCGGATATATTTGCCCTATTCTCTTTTGTAAAATGATTTTTTCGTGTTTTCTGAATGCTTAAAATCCTTTTTCAAGACAAAAAAAGTATATCCACCATTTATTCGCCATGAGAAACCAAAGCATTCACAAGTGTAATCGAGCATCAAGTTACATCAATAGGTCAGTAGTAATCGATTAAAAAAATCACAATATCTCAGAAACGATAAATAAGGTTCATTATTTACACTTATGCCTTTGTTTATAACTACGTAAATAGTTTTACATGCATGTATATGTTCAAGTTTTACGTTTTATATCTAGATATGTAATATGGGTGGTTTTCTACGGGAATAAATTTTTTATGTTTCGTTTTTTTAATGTTCAAGTTAGGTGGATCCAAGATAAAGCTATCTGATTTCCACCTTCCATTTATACTCTAGCTGTTTACTCCAGCTCCTGCGTTAGTTGGAATTCATCCCACATCTTATCCGTCTGTTTTTCCCTACAACAATTCTAGAGTCTTCCGCAATGTACAGCCACGGCCACTAGCACTGGATGAACTATGTGGATGTTTGCAAACCAAGATTCTGAATGTGAATGGATTGGCTGGAACTCGTGGGCCACGGTAGTCGTGTCGACGCAGCAGCTAGTAGAAGGACGATTCCTGGTTTCTGGTGATGACTCGTTCCGGGCCTGGAAATGTGCGACGAAATTCTGCGACAAGTGCTTGTGACTTGGCGCGATGGTGGGGTCTGGCGCGCAATAGACGTCTTCCCAGACGTGAGGGGGTCACCCACATTTGAGAGATAAACCTACCACGAAGCTCAAATGATGACATCATTCAATGAGCGGGCGAGACTCCCATTCGCACCCAGCCCTTGCCAGCCGTGGCCCGTAATGCTGTCCGTGGCGTCAAGCAATAGAATCTAGCCCAACCTTCCGTCCGCCCAACGAGAGCCTTCCAAACGGGAAACGACAAACGGAAGAAAACGTGTCAACCCATGTGAGCTGCCGGCTACTACAGGTTTGCAAAGCATGTCCAATGGCCATTGGTGGGTCAAGGAAACGCAATGAACATAATTCGATTGCCGCATAAATACGCAAGAAGAAGGGTCCATTACGTCGGCTAGTACTTCTTTTAAAAAAAATACCACTAACAGAAACTTCCCGAATGGATCCCTAAAATCCACAACTAAACCGAACTAGGCCATTTCCGTTAACAAAACTAATCTGGTTCTTCAATGAACATTATTCACCACTTTACAACAAACTTCTATTTTCATTGAACAAATTTTATTTTGTAATTCCTTTTCTCCATGCACGTAAGAGGATTTTTCTTAGTGCAAAACTTATGGGGATTGTTAATTTCAATCATAAACATTTCATTTCATGTTACTCTTAGCTATTACATTCAATTCACGTAAAATAAATGTCATCAAGACAAATTTTCACGATCCTATAAACATTTAATAAGATAATTTCCTAAAAATAGTTTTCATAACAATTTATAATTTTTCGAAGTGTAAATTCAACATTCATAACAAATATGGAGACCTCAGATTTTTAACCCTTCCATAATTACATTTAATGACGAATAAGTTTAAATTCAATTTAAATAATTGGCAAAAAATTTTAAAACATATTTATAACAAATAAAATATAGATAAAAACATATACATTTGTTTAATTCTAATGACTGTGTATAGAACAAAATAACCATTAAAATTGTTTCTAGAAATTACAAATAGGTTTCAACCTTTCCATTTTGCTTTGGTGCATTTTCTTGCACTTTTTTTTCTTCTTGTTTTTCAAACGTTTCTTATGAACTTGATACTTTATATTTGGCTCTAGATGTAGATTGTTTCCTGTGAGACATTTTTGTTGTAGTCGAAGCATAGAAACTAGTTGCACGTATCACACACCAGTTTGGTGAATGCCTTGATCAAGATATGGGTTTTTACACTGCATTGTATTAAGTGATTCAAAACGCAAAAAACAATTCCTACTTGTATAGTAACAAAATCATCCATTCCAGCGAGTGGCCTTGATCTCTGCGTGCTAAATCATAATCTTCATAGAGACGGTATATGAATCTTCATTCACGTCTCCAACCAATAAACTAAAATTTTAACTATCCGCAGAATGTTTCCTTCGAGAATCGTGAATCTAAACTACATTCTGAGAACATCGATAATGAAATCCTAAGACCAATTTGGGTCTACTTTGTATCGATGTTTGCCTTGTTAAATTTAGATTGATGGGGCATTTTTTATATTTTTACTAAAAATGAAATAAAAAAGAACAAAGAACATAAATTTAGCGTATGAGGCATTTTTAGAACTAGAAATGGAATTTAAATATAGTTCCCGGGTTTCGGGGGCTCGAGACCGATGTCTCGACGAGTTGAGGCCCGAAAAATAATCTCGGGCTAGAGTCTAGTTCGACTCTAGCCCGTATTCGGTCTATAGGCCGGATTTAAGGCAAGAGGAGTGCCGCGATGGAAGATCCATCGCGTCACTCCTCCCCTCTAGTCGGCCGCTAGGGTCCTGTTCCCACGTGGATGTGCCACGTGGAACGATAGGGTTTTAGGTTGCATGTTTACAAAAATGCCCTATGACGACTACGTCCATTTGTGGCGCGGTTCGTCTCAGCCATTTTGGCTGAGGCGACCATTCGCTCACTCTCCTTGGACTACACTTTCTAAGGGCCTACGTTTTGGTTTCAGAAGTTAGTCGCAAAACAGTCCATAGCTGTTACATTGACATCAGAGCCAGAGCTTCCGCGAGAGAAAAAAAAAAGTGTGACCGTCGGAAACACTTGGACGTCGGATTTGAACATCTACGGACAGTGTTAGCCGTCGATGCAGTTTACAGCAAAAAAAAATGTTTGGACCAGTTCGTAAAAACGCCGCCCGATCGGCGGAGAGAGCGTGCTGGCGGAGCCCCGTCGAGCCGAGAGGCGAGCTAAAGCTCCGACGAGCTGACTGAAAAAAAAAAAAAACATAGGGAGTCCGGGGGAAACCAAACAACGCCCGACCGATCGTGGCGGAGTTTCGAGCATCGAGCGTCGAGCTCAACGAGCTCGTCGAACTCGGAAGGGTGCCGACAAGGAAAGGAGGGAAGGACCCCCTCCCCCCCCCCTCTTCCATGGTGCCGACAGCACCTAGGGGAGCAGATGAGGGGAGAGTCTCCCCTCCCCCCCCCCGTCCATGGCGCCGACGGCTCCATGTGGGGGCTAATGAGGGGAAAATGCCCCCCCCACTGCGCCGACGGCGCCAAGGGCGGCGGGTGAAGGGAGAGCCCCTCCCTCCCCCCCGCCTCATGTGGGCCGACGGCCCATGGGGNCCCCCCCTTCACGTGGGCCGAAAGCCCAAGGGCGAGGAGGGGGTGCGTCTTCCCCTCCCCCCCCCTCTCTCGCGGGCCAACAGCCCAAGGGGGAGGCGGGGAGGCGACCCCCCACCTCCCCCCTCTCTCACAGGGGCCGATAGCCCGAGGAAGGAGCGAGGAAGTTGCCTCCCTCCTCCCGTCTCCAGTGGCGTGATGACCCCGCAATCATTTATGGAGGACGAAAACCGACCATAAATCGTGCGCACGTAGCGCAGTCGCTGACCAGTCGGTTCTGTGACGGCAAGTCACATGTTCGACTTCTGACGATGTCCACTTTTACTCTTCAAAGTACTCCTCAAAACAAAGAGTGTTTTGAACCTGGCTGGTTCTACACAAAGATGAGGGTAAATCCTCTGTTTGGTGTCCATTTTGGACGCCGTAAAAACAAGTTTGAAGCTTCAAGTGAGCTTCACAAACTATTTAAAAAAAACATTCTCTTGGTGCCACTAGCACTACAGGCGAGGACGATTTCCTCGAGCCCGAGATTGACCGTGTCAATCATGGATTTGCCATCGTGACGTGGTAAAAGCTCCAATTGAGCGCTATAATATTTCTGGTCTTATGAAATATTCATAATCCATTTCCTCATGAATTAAAAAATGGAAAATCGACCATTTTCCCAAGAGACCATGGGGTGTCCTTTTCAAAGGGACAAGTTGTTCCATGCGATGGAATTGGCATTTAGAATGCAAAAAATGGGAAGTTTCCTCACCAAGAAAAATCAAGCACCGATCGTGCGTATTTCTTTTTTTCCGATTAACCTCAAACTTTGGGGTTTTCCATGGAAAGACGACCCGAAATGGGTGACCGCTAAAAAGCCACGACATGGCTCAAGCGGGTCGTTCATGCGCTAAACAGTTTTGTCTACGCAAAACGACGACTACAACATGCACCAGGTGGTAAAACCATAATGGTGACATGCATCGAGAAGAATTCTCGATGAAGAAAGAGGAAAGCACCGAACGTGCTACGACCACTCGACGACTCACCCACTCGTCGCATCAATGCGAAATGTGCAGAGTGCACAAAATGAGTGTCGATTGCACAGTTACACGGGCGTTGATTACATCATTGACGTAAGTGCCGATTGCACTACGAGCAATGGCAAAAGTGCTAGTCGCAGAAATTTTGTCGGTGTTGAACATCCCTCTGGAAACGTTCCAGTTGCACTTTGATCACAGATGCCGAAAGCATCCGTGATGTTAGTGCCAAACGCACTGCTCATGGTCGATGGAGATATGACCGAAATAAATGCCGATTACATATCCACGTGGGTGTCGATTGCACCAAGAATGCTGGATAAGTTTTTTTTTGTGAATGGATTCGACAAGACGTGAATGTGAGTGTCGATCGTACTCAACACACACACACGCGATGGTGGAAATGCACACATGATGGTCGGTTGACAAGTGCCGGTTGTACCTGGAATACGACCAACGTTGAAAATGCAATCGTAGCATTCCTACGAGTGCTAAACGCACAATTACCATGATGCAGAATGCATGGCCGATCAGTGTGTCGGTTAAATCGTGACACGAGTGCCGAATGCACCATTGTCATAAACGCCGATTGCACAATTGACAAAAGCTGCGAGTTGCACATTTGTCATGGGTGCTAAATGCACCATCAATGCGAGGGTCGATCGCACTATGGCAATGAGTCCTGGTTGGACTAGCCATGCTAGTTTTGAGGGTACAACACATGGTATAAGATGCCGATTGCAACAATAACATGGGTGCCGATCGCACCTCGTTGTATCAACTAGCAATAACTAGGCAACTCGTTGACTCGTCGTGCTAGCTTACGATAGACCACTAGAAAAAAGGATACGACATATGCGGAGTGGTTCTATGGGCAAGTGCATCAAGCGCCTTACCCGAAACGCCGAAAACACGTCATTGACGTTTGCAAGGCATCTCGACGAAGTTGAGGATGGTCATACTGTCGAATCCTTCAAATGGAGAACCGACAGGTATGGCTGGAAACAATCACAGACAACTGTGGTGCTCAGAGGTATGCCCGAACGGCGTAACAAAAACACAGCGATATCGGTCGCCACCGACAGTGAGGACCATTCACCCTGCCGATAGCAGTTTGGGAAGGTACTTCCAAGAGAATTACGAACCAATTTTTTTTTGGATGGATCACGTGTGACGAGGACGATTTCCTCAAAATTAGACCATGCTAAAGGTGGACGAACTCCTCCCTGTCTATAGATGGAACGTGCTACAAAAGCCCAGTCGGTTGAGCACCACTTCAAAAATATGCACGGCTTGCATTAGCGCAAGGGGTCAGCGCACATGATCAAGCACCAGAGACAACCCACTTTTCAATACGTGCACGATATGCACAAAAACCTAATCCAATAAGTGTTGGTGCGTCGACCACGACACCCAATTATGGATAAGTTGGACAGTCGAATGATCACAACGATTTTGTGACATTTGAACAAGCTGACGATATCAGTTGATGTCTTGGATAAAAATGGTGACACCATTTTACCAAACAAGTAGTTTGGTGGACGCAGGACGTGTGCCACGACAGTCGCACGTCCCATTGCGCTACAATGTTCAAAGGCAAATGTGATCATTTCATGACTGTGTCCGTTTCATGACTATGTCATGAGATGTGAAGCGGACCAGGTGTGTTAGCACACTGACTTCAATCCTCGAGAATTGACATATTGCTGCCTGTACACAGTGTGTACTAGATGCATGAGAACCTTTTGGAGGTTCTCTGCATCATCAGTCATGGCCGATGCAAACATCGTTCCGTGATGGAACGTGTCAAGGATGATACGCTTGAATAAAGTTCCAAAGGCGAAACCATTAACACCCTCTCACTCGGTGAGTGATGGATTCAAATCGGGGTGCCCGATCGGTACCGACAATAAAAAGGTACATGAGTGTACTCACAACCCTGTTCAGGAGACAATGATTATTGTCAATGGAGGTTGTATTTGTGCCAGAGAGGGGCAGAGACTCTTTGATGGGTCCTCCACGATTTGAGACGCCGCAGCACGGTGGTCAAGGATCGCAAGAGTCAATTTTGGCGTATGACAAGATTGACCGAATGTCAAAAGTGACCAAACTTGAAGGCAACACCTTCAGTCTATCATCACTCGGTGAGTGAATATGTCACAGACATTGATAGACAAAAATACATGAACCGACATCGATGACATAAACTCATCCACAGTTCAGTGAAAATCCAATTCAGAGAAAATGAGCGACACTCATTTTCTACCTAATGGCGCTCGAGAGAACTATGACGGTCTCATAGATTGCTACAAACCAACTACGACATAGTTGGGATCACGTCAAGGTCTAGGTTTTGTGATCAGAGCTTATGACCGTGGAGACGATCTATAAGCCGACAACTTTATGCTAACAGTGTGTTAGCACCTACATCTTGGTGGTCCGACCGACCACACGAGTCATAATCAGCACAAAGGTAAAATGATGACCAGTGTGTCAAAAATGTTGATGTAAGGGACTCTTCAAGATGGACCTTGAGAAATGATGTTTCTCATCAGATTCTTTTGATGTTCTGAGGAACGTCTCAAAGTTGAGGCCATCGTGACACAGTACACTAGTTGTGTACGTCACGCTCTTCAAACATAATGCAGATGGATTCCGGTCATACCAAGGCATGGTGTAGCACCAGCTATCCAATTTGTTGGAACAAAACCAATCTCCGAGAGAGATCATAATGACTACGGTGTAGTCGAACCATGCTTCACTGACCTGAAAGGTCATGGTGAAGCGACTCAAGCCCCTTGCTTTTGGGGATGGTTCAATTGAAGTACATTGNAGGAACGTCTCAAAGTTGAGGCCATCGTGACACAGTACACTAGTTGTGTACGTCACGCTCTTCAAACATAATGCAGATGGATTCCGGTCATACCAAGGCATGGTGTAGAACCAGCTATCCAATTTGGTGGAACAAAACCAATCTCCGAGAGAGATCATAATGACTACCGTGTAGTCGAACCATGCTTCACTGACCTGAAAGGTCATGGTGAAGCGACTCAAGCCCCTTGCTTTTGGGGATGATTCAATTGAAGTACATTGCCGAACGCAAGTACAATACAATTTTGGATGTCGCTGCGGTGGTATCCACAATGGTGGATGTTTGCCTGGATGTCTTCAATGAGGGCGATCCCCTCCACGAGTGCGTCAGGCGAGGCATGTGGAAAATAATCTATTGAATGGAAGTACCGAATGTACATAATAGAAGACATTGAAGCAACACGGATTGTTGCAACTTGGCGAATATAATCCATTGACGGGATCTTGAATGGAACCCTTGCACGCGATTATGTTATCGCAAACAAATTCAGGAACTAGTTGTTCCAGGATCACCGGATGTGATTCAGAGGTGTTCGATTACAATCACATGGAATTGATACCCGAAAGGTGTTCTTCCAACTTGTATCGAGATGATGGTGATCATGGTACACCCGTTTGGTGAATATCGTACGATGAACACTTTGTCCGTGGACGGAATCCATGGTTCTTGAGATTGGTTATCTCAGTCGACCTAGTTCAAAAGCGGTGTGCTTTTGACGGGGACGTGAGTGGCAGCCTACGGTACCCATTTCAGACAGAAATGAGGGGATGATGGTTGAGACCAAGATCATCTAGGTCGGAGCATCGTCGTGTCCAGTGATGGACTTTGATGGAAAATGCGCATGCCAGACGACCAATGCCGCCTCTTTCAAAGATGAGTGTAATCTTTGAACAGAAAACAGGTGTGCTCAGCAACCATGCCTTGGGATCTTGGTGCCTCCCAACCCTAAGATGAAGCTAGCATGCGAGTCGCATGGGCTTAGTGGAGCTTGGTTGATTTCAGCCAACCAACCCACAGGTGCTAAAAGAGGTCTAGTAGACCTACGCGTGGTCATGAACACGTGGTTGCAAACCGAGAGGATCAACATCATCTTGGATTGCATGTATTGATAATGTTGCGGGGACGTACCACCTCGGCAACATCCCCTTGGAAGAGAACATGTTCGAACAACATGGAAAGCGTTGTGTGGACCTCGACAGTTTTCGCGGGGACGCCCGGTTAATTGGTCGCAGGGACGCTCCTTGCAAAGGGGGAGGAGGCGTCACCACAACCGTTTGCTGAACACGTACCACATGGAATGTGGGAAAATGTATTCCATGTACCCTCTTCCAAACTGGCAAGACATTGTTGACAATGTACGTCCCAAAAGGCATCGACCATGCCACCGCTACACACGTGTGATGAGTCTTCGGTGAAGACTCACCAATACTTGTGAAGAACGTGTAAAGATTATACGTGTGTCATCTTGGTAAGAGCCAATGATCACGCGATCAACACTGGATGTTGTACGCTAATGACCATAATCACAAAAACCGCAAGTGTGTGGTTGATTGTGCGAGAACATGACGCAACAGTGTTGCGGATGACAAGAGTTCACTCGTGTGATCTTGTTAACGAATCTTGTTGCATGGTTTGCATCATGAAGTACGCAATGATCAAACCTCCGTGAGCAAAGATGAACTGGGACGGTTCGAAGCAAAGGTGGAGGAATGTAGCGTACGAGGCATTTTTAGAATAAAAAATGGCATTTAAATATAGTTCCCGGGTTTCGGGGGCTCGAGACCGATGTCTCGACGAGTTGAGGCCCGAAAAATAATCTCGGGCTAGAGTCTAGTTCGACTCTAGCCCGTATTCGGTCTATAGGCCGGATTTAAGGCAAGAGGAGTGCCGCGATGGAAGATCCATCGCGTCACTCCTCCTCCCCTATAGTCGGCCGCTAGGGTCCTGTTCCCACGTGGATGTACCACGTGGAACGATAGGGTTTTAGGTTTCATGTTTACAAAAATGCCCTATGACGACTATGTCCATTTGTGGCGCGGTTCGTCTCAGCCATTTTGGCTGAGGGGACCATTCGCTCACTCTCCTTGGACTACACTTTCTGAGGGCCTACGTTTTGGTTTCAGAAGTTAGTCGCAAAACAGTCCACAGCTGTTACAATAAATAATATTCATCTTCTCCATCAACCTATTAATGAAGTACTATATATGACATGAAATACTATATATATGAAAATATTCAAAACATTATATAAACATTGACCTAATACAATGAAATAGAAGAGTTCACATACATTATTGAAGTGGCATGCCTACACAATAGGAGAATAATAAATACAAAAACTGATAATTGGTAGAACAATAGGATGAATTCTGAAACTGAAATAGTTCAACAAGTTTTAAGGATATAAGACTTCTTTTTAGACATATTCAGTATGGAAAATAATATTTTACGTGGATGGCCAAAAAATCAAACACCTAAAACTTGTTTTTCATGTCAAAATGTTCTGAATTTGTTGATTTCATATGTTGATCACCATCAAATGGATTTGAACATTAAATGCACTCATGATCCACTTCTTAAAAATACTATTTTCCATTGATGCATGTCCCTTCAAATTCTAAAAACCATAGATATAAGCCCATTAAAACCATATAATTAAAATGAAAGTTTTGAAAAAAATCACGAGCTTTTAAACTGTATGCTTAAAATCATCTATGTGAATTAGGAATTGAAATATTATTTCGTCTTAAAAATAATAATATTTCTTGGTATAATGTGAAGTGATATGCCTCTATTGCAAGATTGTTTTGTAAATATTTTTTATTTCAAATTTAAAATTATATTTTGATGTTAATTATTGAAATGATATTTTAAAATGAGTTGCTGGGAACATTATGTTTCGAAAATTTAGAAAGTAGAATCATAAAAACAATCTCAGTAAGGGTCTTATTTCAATTTCAATTCTAATTTGTGGTTTTTAAATGGAATCACCATGATAATTACTTTTCAATAATGGAGGCATCAAATTCTACTTTCATTCTAATTTTAACATTTATACGGAAATTCATTGTTAAATATAATATCTGTTGAAGTTGAGTAATAGTTTCAGACTTAGCTGGAGACTACACGAGAGATGTAGATCGTGAGAGGGGAAATTGGAACACTCGAAAGAGGAGGATCGAAGAATGTAATTTTGGAGATCAAGAAATCAAGTTGCAAGGCCGGACGACGATGCCTATAGAGTCAGTCGTCCGGCCAACCTGGATCAGGATGATGAAACTATCCACCTCTCACTCAGGGGATTCTCCCGGCCAACCATTGGCTTCACAAATTGCTCCACAATCAGAGGATACTGTATGGGTAAACGGCCTCCACAACATAGTTAGTCCACGACTATGCGCTGTGGCCTACCTAACACTAAAGTTCATACTTTAACATGATAGCACCAGCATGAAGAGGGGTACACAATGGCTCCCATACAAAAGAGGGTCTCGCCATGGCACTTCACAGCAAGTGTTCCCTGATCATCAACAGACTTGAATCGTGACTACTTTAACAATATCTACATGTAATTGATCATTAGGAATGAAGGGATCATGAAATAATATATTTTTTATACAGAACTTGGCATATAAATTGAAGTATTTTAATGATAAAATTCTTATCTTCTCCATCAATGGTTATGGGCTNTCCCATACAAAAGAGGGTCTCGCCATGGCACTTCACAGCAAGTGTTCCCTGATCATCAACAAACTTGAATCGTGACCACTTTAACATGACAATATCAGCAAGGGTGGACAGGCTAATGAAGGCAAGAACACTACATCATAAGCCTACTTAACGTGTGCAAACAAGGACCCTCTTGCTTGGCTGCACCAAAGACAACACTGCATGCTACATGAGAGAGTGTTGTTAAGGAGATGCTGGCCGATGTTGATGACCATGGTGATGATGGTGTCGCATATGGAACCTCTTGCTTCCGTGGTGACAATGACAGTGACGGATGATGAGGATAATGATGATAATGATGATGAAGAAGATGATGATGATGATGATTATGAGGATGATGAGGAGGAAGAGTGTGTAGGATTGAGCCGAGGGAGGGAGGGGGGGATCGAGGAAGGAATGGGTGGAGCGAGAGAGGAGGGAGAGGAGTGAAAGAAGATCAAGAGAGGGGGAAGGCGAAGGAAGGTATCGAGAGAGGGGGGGGGGGCTATCCGGGAGAGAAGCACAAGGGAGCCGATGTCGTGGCCGAAGACAACGCCGATGTGAAAGTTGATGACGATGTTGAGGCCCAAACCAGTCGTGGGGCTGCTGCCAATAGCGAGAGCGTGTGCGAGAGTGTGTGTGTGTGTGTGTGTGTGAGTGTGTGTGTGTGTGTGTGGGTGTGCGTGTATGTGTGTGTGTGTGTGTGCGTGTGTGTGTGCATGTGTGTGCGTGCGCGCACGTGCGTGGGTGTGTATGGTTGAGGGAGGAAAGGAGGGAGGATGGAGGTGGAAGGACAAATCAGAGGTGCCGATGAGTATGCCGGTGCCGAAGGACGGTGGGGAAAGGGATGGAGGCTAGGGGGACAGATGGAGAGACGGAGGGAGGGAGGGTGGAGTGGGAGGAGGGAGGGTGGAATGAAGGGAGGACAGATAGAGGGAGGGATCGAGGAAGCAATGGTGGAGATGATGGTGGTGGCGACGGGGAGGATGGTGGCAACACCATGGAAGGTGAGGAGGACCTGGAGAGGGAACGGGAGAGATGGGGAGATAGATATAGAGAGAGAGAGAGAGAGAGAGAGTGAGGGAGAGAGAGAGGGACAGAGAGGAAGAAAGGGAAAGAGAAAAAAAGGGGGAAACGGAGAGAGCGGGAGGAGAGGGGGGATCAAGAGAGAGGGGGAGTTGCAGCTGAAGCCGAAGTCAATATTGATGCTGAGATCAATGGGGATGCCGAGGCCAATGCCGATGCCGATGCCGTTGACGAGGCCGATGCCACTGCTGATGGTGAATGTGTGTGTAGGTGTGTGTGTGTGTGGGTGTGTGTGTGTGTGTGTGTGTGGATGGGGATGATGGTGTGTGGGTCATGAGGAAGCGGGTTCGGAGCCAGGACGGTGTCGATGGGGGTTGCGATGGTGACGCTGATGACGGGATCAAGGACGGAGAGGAGGAGATGGAGGATGAGGACAAGAACGAGAACGAAGATGAGAAAGAAGCGGATGATAGTGGGGAGAAAGGGGATGGTGACAGGAGGGAGAGAGCCGGGGGGTGGAATCAAGCAAGGGAGAGATCGAGGGAGGGACG
>SZWC01013163.1:18558-30321 GCA_023375785.1 Penium margaritaceum
AGGGAGCGGGGAGGGGGAGGATGAGAGGGAGGGAGCGAGGGAGAGGGGAAGAGGGGGAGGACGGGATCGAGGGAGAGGGAGGGGGGGAAAGAGAGCGAGGGAGAGGGCCGGACGGAGGGCGGACGGACGGACGGCAGACGGGCGGACGGCAGACAGGCAGAGGGACGGGCGGGAGGCGGAGGGGAGGGGGAGACGGAGAGAGAAGAAGAGAGGGAGAGGAGGGGTGGACTAGGCGGTAGAGAAGAGGAAGATGGGGAGGGCCGCGGGGCGGCGGCCAACCTGGAGAGGGGGCGGGGGCTCACGCGCCTGAGGAGAAGGATAGGGCGGCACTGCACGCGCCAGGTAGGAGGGGAGGGCGGCACCGCACGCGTCCCTAAGGAGGAAGGGGCGCCGAACGCACCGGGGAGGGGAAGCCGGCGCGCCACGAGCAGGAGAGGAAGGCGTCACGCACGCCTAGAGGACGGGGTCAGCCCAGGACTGCCAGGAGCGCCGACGAGGGGGAAAGCACACCGTGCGCAGTAAAATGCAGGGACGCCACGCGCCCCTACAACGACGAGGGCGCACATCTTGCACCCAGAAAATGCCGACAGGCACAGGAGGCGGAAGCGACGCACGAGGTCAAGGACAAACAGGCTCTGATACCATGTTGAAGTTGAGTAATAGTTTCAGACTTAGCTGGAGACTACACGAGAGATGTAGATCGTGAGAGGGGAAATTGGAACACTCGGAAGAGGAGGATCGAAGAATGTAATTTTGGAGATCAAGAAATCAAGTTGCAAGGCCGGACGACGATGCCTATAGAGTCAGTCGTCCGGCCAACCTGGATCAGGATGATGAAACTATCCACCTCTCACTCAGGGGATTCTCCCGGCCAACCATTGGCTTCACAAATTGCTCTACAATCAGAGGATACTGTATGGGTAAACGGCCTCCACGACATAGTTAGTCCACGACTGTGCGCTGTGGCCTACCTAACACTAAAGTTCATACTTTAACATGATAGCACCAGCAGGAAGAGGGGTACACAATGGCTCCCATACAAAAGAGGGTCTCGCCATGGCACTTCACAGCAAGTGTTCCCTGATCATCAACAGACTTGAATCGTGACTACTTTAACAATATCTACATGTAATTGATCATTAGGAATGAAGGGATCATGAAATAATATATTTTTTATACAGAACTTGGCATATAAATTGAAGTATTTTAATGATAAAATTCTTATCTTCTCCATCAATGGTTATGGGCTATATTCTATACCTGGCATATCATTTAAGTTGAATTGTGAATTCTTATGTAACTTCATTCATGGGTGTTTAGTCGCACACATGGAGTCTTCATTGAATATTAAAAAAAAAATATTTGTTTTGAAGACTTGATTAAAGTTAGAAGTTTACTACAACCATCAATATGCTGATAAAATAAAATAAACATGAATTACTTTCTTGGTTTTATTGATTGAGTTGTCTATTAGAAATTGAAAAATGCCTTAAAATGCATGTTTAATGAAGCAAGCATAGGTACTAGCTAAACCTTGATTAAGCTCACAATGGCCTTGAAAATCCTTCCTGTAAAATGCTTCGATCTCTTATTCTTTGTTGGAACATTTTGTTGTCAGGATCGATCTATTCTTTGGGTTGGAGAATATAATGATGATTCGTACACAATTGTTGATAAAATAAGGCTTTTTGCCTTGGATAGATAATTGGATCAAGAATTAAGTGATTCAAAAAGGAAGAAATTATAAAAATGTAAATAATGCATAATTTCATTTACCATAATCAAAATATATAATAATGTTATATACAAAAAAATACAAAAATCAGAAACTTCTAAGAAGATGAATTTTAATATTTAATGAGGAGTCAAGTTTATCATTTCGAATTTTTATATAACATTTGATAGTAATCTTTGATTAAAAGGGAATGAATTATCCATGTTAATCAAATGTATTATAAAATAGACTATTTGTCATCTGATTACGATATGAAAAACATGTAATGTATTATGCTTCATGGTGAATTTCTACATGTCACATAGTTTTGATATTATTTCCTTACCTGATTTTTTTATTATTTCATTATGAATTATCATATTGAAAAGGGTTGTACATGCCTATGAGGAAGAGAGGTGGATGAAGAGAAAGGCGTGAGTGTGAAGGCTCTTGATTTTCTGTGGCGGGGAGTGAAATACTTAGTCGTAGCGCGGGGCGAGAGCTCTGGAGAGCTGTTAGGGGCTGGGCTCTAGAGAGCTGTGAGGGTCGTGGCTCTCAAGAGGTGGGAAATGAATCGAGGCAATATCGTTTTCAGATTGAGATGGTTGAAATTGCAAAAGTTATTTAAAAAAGGTAAGTGAGAAGCTATGGCACATGACCCTCATCGGGTCGCACCTCAAGCCTCGCGTCGTTTGCCACATGGCGTGGTGAGGGATGCGATGCACATGCAAATTATTCCGAGCAAAAGTCGAGCCTACCTAAAATGTTCATTGTGTAAGGAAATGTACGTCTTCGAAGGGAGGTGATACAAGAGGTAAGTGTAGGACTAAACTAGGCCTCCTAACTCATGAAGTATCAAATGTTCATTACTTTAACACGATAGCGCAAGCGAGGGTGGATGCCCCAAGAAGAAAACTTGAACACCATACCATAAGCAATTTGGGGCTTACGACTAATTAAATAGTACTCAAGATGCCAGTGGGGGCATCGAGCTTGGAGAACCCCTCTCAAAGCACATCTCTGAAGCAAACATGAAAGGACCTTGTCACCAACACTCATCCAGGAGCACCCATTTTGAAGCATCCGTCTAAAAGCACCCATCTAGGAGCACCCCACCAGAAGTACGTGCATGAAGCAATCTGCCACAAACACCCATGTGGAAGCACCCATCCAATGTTACCTGACCATAGTAATCCACTAGGAGCGAAACACCGCCAAGTGTATTGACCTGGAAGTACCCAGAAGGGAAGGGGGGCTAAATAGTCAAGAGACAACGGCTTGCACATGAACACCCAGCGGCACAAGACAATAGAGGCACACGCACGGCACCAAAATCGGGGGTAGAAAGGAGAGAGAGCACTGGAGAATGGACAAAGAGGGATGGGAGGCACCAAGTTGGAGGCAACGGGCAACGAGTGTAGAAGAACCTGTAATAGATGGACACTTAAAGGGAAGAATATCATAGAAAAGGAACAAAAATGGATGCAACATGTAAGCGATTATCGATTATAGAACCAAACGATGTAGAGAAGGTAAATGGGGATAAATAGAAGAGCATTAGTTAAACGGGGAAAGGGTACAAAGAATGATACTAGTGATACTCAAAGCAAAGGTAGACGTGTGGAGAGCCTTTGTGAGAACATTTGCAAGGTAAAACTCCATAGAGATGAACCAAAGAGAGACGTCACTTGCCGTGACAACGTCGCGCACAAAATGGTGCTCAACATTGATGTGCTTGGTGTACCGATGAAGAACACCGTCATTCTTGGCAATGTCCAACCCATTGTTACATCCCATCTAAAGGGGTACAACCAGGGTGGGGAGATGATGCTCACCAAGAAGGCGTCAAAACCACACAGCCAAGGTGTCAGCACCACCTAAAGTTATATACTTGGCCTCCTTATGGCTACAAGTAACGCATTTTTGCTTTGCGCTACTCTTTACAACGATCGCAGCTCCTAGGAGAAAGATGACGTTGTTGTGGCAGCGAGCATGCGAATCACATTCAGATTCATTAGCGGCAAGCTAGATAAAGCTAGGAAAACAAGGCTAGCCCGGGGAGAGCCCAGACATAGCAAAGAACGTACGCATTCGCTTGAAGATGACCCGTGCAAGGCTCACATTAATACTAGGTGAGGACATTCACTGCATAAATGATGTCCATGTGCATGGTGCTTGCCAGGTATATGTGTGCACCAATGACAGAATGAAACAAAATAGTGGACTCCACCACACCCAACTCTGCGTTGTGAGTGACAATAAGGATGAGTTGAGTGCCCGATGGCATGGGTGAAGATGCAGTAGGGAGGTGGCGGGAGAGGTCAACAATAGAGGAGAAACAATTGTCGAGGATCTGAATATAGCACTTGCGATGGACCAATCGAAGTGTGTGTAGACGCTCAATCTGCATCCCCAAGAACATGGCAATATGTCCAAGGTCCTTCATGTGGTACGCCGATGAGAGGATACCCTTTGCCTTGGAGATCAATGAGGAGGAAGGAGAGGTGATGAGGAGGTCATCCACATACACCAATATGAAGGCGGGCATGAAAGTCGTGCCATTGACAAGGAGGGAGGGTTTGGACTTACTAGGATAGAAACTACCACGGACAAGAGTTCCTCCTTCCAAGAATGAGAAGACTAACACAGACCGTAGAGCGTGCTACGGAGGCGACATACCCGACAGGTGCAAGTAGAGAAGCCAGTAGGCCCGACCATGTACAACTCCTCAAGAAAAATTTAGAGAAGCACGTTCTTCACATGCATTTGGTGGAGCTCCTGATGAAAGATATTTGTGACTAGATGAGGACATGACTCATGGTAAAATGGCCAACAAGGTCGTAGGTGTTAACAAAGTAGACGTTCGGGGCTTGGAGTAGCCCTTGACGTTGAGGTGAGCCTTATACTGGTCGAGGGCACCCGAGGTGGTGAACTTTTTTCTTTGGAACCACTTGGCCTTGATTTTTGTGTGAAATGGAGGAGGGTCAACGTGTTTCAGCACCCCATGCTCAGCCAAAGCGCCACGCTTTACGAGACAAGCCGCATGCCAGGGAGTAGCTTCCGGGTGCGTGAGAGAGTCTATAAGGGTAAGGGGATCAAACTCATCAAGGGGAGATGGAGGGGAGGAAGCGTGCAGTGTTGATGTGATGGCAAGGGCACGCATAGCAAAAGTCGGTGCACCAACAAAGTGATGGTCAGTGCATACATCAAGGGCATGGTGCAACTCCAGATGAAATAAGTGGCAGTTGTGGACGTCACTCGTATGGAAGGTGTAAGGCGGTAGAAAGCAAGATGTAGGGTTCACAATGATAAAGGAGGTTATAGGTGAGAGGGAAAGGGAGAGATTGCCACAGAGGGGGGTAAGGAAAAGGTGGTTGGAGGGGGGAAGGTGAAGGGCAGTAGACGAGGAGACAAAAACCGGCATAAGGGAGACGAGCACGTGAGACAGAGGTGATGATGCATCGACAGTAGTAGGTGGGCAAGGGATGGGAGGAGAGAATGGGGGAGGTGGGATAGAGGGGAAATCAAGGGGAGGCATAAGGAGACCTAGGATGGAGAGGGAGGGGAAGACGTAGGGACCAGTGATGTGGGAGAGGCTCAGAAAGGACTAATCGGAGCGAGAGTTGAGACAGGGGACAAGGAGGGAGGCAAAATGACGGTGAGGAGGTGGACAAAACCGCAAGTAAGAGCGCGATTCGATGCAAGAAGAAACAGAGTAGGGAGGGGGAGTGTCCAAGATGGAACAAGGAAGCGGGGATGCATAAGCAAGAGGGGCGGGGAAAGATGCGCAAGGGGAGAGTAAAGTGGGGGGGGAGAACGGGAGTACGAGCCTAGGCAGCATGCGTGCGTATCCATGAATGGGGGCGAGAGGGACCACCAAGAAGGGAGTTTAGGCTGGGGATAAGTCGGTGGGAGGAAACTGTCGGAGGAGGAGATGGAGAAGAGTGGGGAGCAGCAAGGGGGACAAAGAGGGAAAAGGATGAAGTTGAGGAAGATTCTCCTTAGAGAGGACATGAACAAGAGGAACGGTGACTAAGGTATGAGCACAAAAGGCGGCAAGGGGCGAGGATGTGGGGGGCGAGGAAGAAGGGGGTGGTGCCACAACTATAGGGAAAGGGACACACATGTGATTGAAAGGGAAGGACACTTCTGGAGGGATGTCGACTAGGATATCCTCAATAGAAAGGAGGAAATGATCTATTGAACAAGTGGGGAGAGAAGCAAGGGGGAGCTCTAAGCCTGGGCCGCGTTCAGATTAGGGAGGACCTCGTGAGTGGAGGGTGAAATACGGGAGGGGAGGCAAAAGGCATCATAGGGGACAAAAAGACAGGGGGAAGGGGAGAGGTAGACGGCAGACCTCTGCAGTGATGGGAGGGTGGAAAAGGAGGGGAAGGAGGAGGGGGAGGTGTAGGAGGCAATGAAGGCAAAGTGGGGGGATGTGAGACGAGAGGTGAGGTAGAGGACGAAGTACTAGTGAAGAAAGGAGTTGAGAAGGAACCTTAAGGGGGCCCACTTGTGCAGGCAGAGATGAGTAAGGGAGGAAGGGGAGGAGCTGTAGGGTAGGGCGGTGCCACAGAAAAAGAGGGCCGGAAGGAAGTGGGAATAGGTTGGAGGCAATGAGAGCTCAGCAGGAGGACGAACGATTTTTTCACAAAAGTAGGAGTGGAGGTGGGTGAGTGCGGAGGAGACAAGGAGGGGGCACCAAGGGAGGCAAAGAAGAGGATGGGACACCCGTGGCCACAAGACCATCTGAAGTGTAGGCTTTGCAAGAGGTCAAAGGAAGGAGACAACGATCTCCACGGAAGCTATGATAAGTCATCTGCTCAAAGGAACAAGCGTAACGAGATTCGATGAGGCGCTGGGGGAGTACGTCCCAAAAGGGGAGTGCACAAGAATGTGGAACAACCCTAAGGGTGACGCAGAGGAGACCAAGCAACTCGAGCTTGCCTTTTCTAGAAGGCGTAGTAAGGTAGACGGTGGCCATGGTGCCTCACACCACGGCTTGACTAAGGATGGCATGCCGACATAAAAAAAGCTAGAATGACATGCTTTCCGGGACAAGAGGGCCATGCACGATCCGGGTCCAAACCCTCGTGCGCTAAGGATGCACCTTGCACGTAGCCAACCGGTGAAGAGGAACAAGCGGCAAACGAAGGAGCATCACATGAGAGTAAACGAGAGCAGCAAAGGTAAGAGAGAAATGAACACAAGGACAGAGGGCAAAGGCTAAGAAGGGAGGGATGAAAGGAGAAATGATAGGGAAGGAATAATGGAGGAGGGCAGAGAGAGCGAAGGAGGACTAAGAGAGTGAAAAAGAAGAAGCACAAGGTCGTGGTTGGGAGAGCAAGGAAAACGGAAGGGGAGAAGGGAAGGGAGAGAGAATGGGAAGGAGGGATAGAAAGAGAGATATTGAGAGAGGGGAGAGAGAGAGGATAGGGAGAGAGTGAAAGAGATAGAGAGAGATGGAGAGCAAGATGGGGGATGGAGAAGGGGTGAGAGGAACAGGAAGAAATCGATGAGTAAAGGGAAGGGGAGAGGCGAGTGAGAAGACAACGAAGGGGAGGAGACAAGTGAGGAGGGAGGAAGTTGCGGGGAGTGTTGAGAAAGAGAGAGGAGGCAGAGAGCATGGGGAGAGGGAGGGAGAGAGTGGTGGATGGAGAGGGGAAGGGAGAAAGAGGGGTGAGAGATAGAGGGATAAAGAAAGAGAAGGGGAGAGGATGGGGTGCACAGTTGGAGAAGAAGAGAGGGCAGAGAGGAAGGGAAGAGCCCAATGCGAGGTTGGGAAGGTGAAGGCCCTAGAAGACAAGGGGCAAGGAAGAAAGTGAGGGAGGGAGAGAGAGTAAGAGAGAAAGAAAGAGAGAGAGGGAGAGAAACACACACACATAGAGAGAGGGAGATAGAAAGATAGAGAGGAAGAGAGAGATAGAGAGAGAGATAGAAATTTGGAGAAGAGGAAGGGAAGGCGAAGAAAGGAGGATAGCTGAGAGAGGGTAGAAAAGTCTAGAGGTGATGAGGTGGGAAAGGTGCGGTGCCAATGGAGAGGGGGCGAGGAGAGGAGGAGGAGTTGGCAGTGGCGGGCAACCCAAGCAAAGTGATTCCAAAGGAGGAAAATACCTGGGAGCTAGAGGGGGTGGAAAATAGGAGGCAAGTGGAGCAGCACAATGTGTCAGTAGAGGAGCGAGAGGAGGGGGGAGCCAATGGGCGAGGGCTAAGAAAGAGAGGGGAGCACCTCGGAGCAACAGGCCGAGAGTCACATGCCGAGCCAAAGGCAATGGAGTCAATGGAGGAGTGGAGGAGACAATGGGGCCAGAGGAGCAGCAATGAAAATGTGAGGGGAGCCGATGCGGGAGAGGAGTGAGAGAGAGAGAGGAAAAAGAGGGGGTGGATCCAAGTCTAGAGGAAGGAGGAAGGAGGAGGAGAGAAATAGGATGGAGCAAGAGGAGGGGTGAAGAGAGAGAGGAGAGGAGAGTGTGAGAGAGAGAGAGAGGTAGGATAGAGAGTGAGCAAGGGGAGAGAGAGGGATGGGGAGAGAGGGAGATAGAGAGAGAAAGAGAGAGAGAAAGAGAGAGGGGAGGCAGGGGAGGAGATGGATGTGAGTGGGGGAGAGGAGGGTGGGGAAGGAGGAAGGAGGAGAAAAGGGGAAAGGGGTGTGGAGGGTAATGCGGGAGATGGAGAGGAAGAGAGGCAAGGGAGAAGGGAGGCAAATGGAGGGAAGTAGGGAGAGGGAAGGGGAGAGGAGAGGAGGAGAGGATAGAAGGGGAGGAGGAAAAGAGAAGAGGAGGAAGAGGAGGAGGAAGGAGAGGGAGTGAGAGGCAGAGAGGCAAAGGATGCAAGGAATTAGAGAGGACAGAAGCAAGGAGAACAATGCAGGAACGAGGAAGATGGGGAGAGAAGGGGACAAGAGGATAGGCAAGAACAAAGTAAGGCATAAAACAATGAGACGAATCACGATAATAGAAGGTAACGGCAGGGCGGAATAGCATGAGGAAGAGAATGCAAAGACACGAGTAGGTGAATTCACAAAGAAATAAAGAAAATGTGCAAAATGACGATTATCGTGAGGCACACAAAGAGCAAGAATGGCAACAAGAAGGGAGGCACCAGAGGAAAAGAGAGGGGGGAGGAAAGCGACAACAAAGGGAAGACGAGAGTAGATAGAAGGGAGGGAGGAAAAGGCAAAAAGAGGAAGAATGCGGACACAAGCCATTGAAGGAGCGCACATGAGGCGCATACAGGGCACACACAAGGCGCAGAGATAAAAAACATAGGCCACAAACAAGGAGGCAGAAAAGAGAGGTAAGAAGAATTTGAAAAGAAGGGGAGAGAAAATGAGAGTAGAAGGGAAAGGAGCGAAAAGCAACCAGAAGGAGAAAGGAAAAGGAACGAGCTCACCAAGGGACATAAACGTAGTCCAGTAGAAGAGAGAGCAACATGCACCCAAAGACCCGAGGACCGAGAAGGTAAAGTGCACCCACAAGGCCTGAGGATGAAGGAGCTGGAGGAAAAAGACAAGCAAAGGAGGAGAATCACAGAAATGAGGAGGTTGAAAAATATAAAGAAAAGGAGAGTGGGGGAGAGTGCACCGTGCAAGGAAGAAAAGAAGGAAGAAGGAAATTAGGGGAAGTGAAAGAACAAATAATGAGTGGGGGAGAGAAGGGAGGATGATGGGAAGATAGAGAGAAGGAAAATGAAGGGGGGAGGACGAAGGAGGGAGGCTGAAGAGGGAGGGAAAGCAGTATAGAAAAGACAGGCAAAAGAAAGAGGAGGAGGTGGGTGCAACAAGGGGAGGTGGAGAAAAATTGGAAGGGGAGAAATAAAGAGGGAGCAAGAGAGACAAAATGGATAGAGAGGAAGAGAGAGGGGAGAGAGGATACTGAGAAAAAAGAAATGGAGGGAGCATACATGGTGGCGAGAAGAGACAATGCGAGACAAATAGAGAGAGAGAGAGAGAGAGAGAGAGGGAGATAGTTAGGGAAAAAGGGGTTAGAGATAGATAGTAAGGGATACAAATAGAAGAGGAAAGAAAGAAAGGGAGAGATAGGTAGAGAGATAAATAGAGGAAGAGATATGGAGAGAGAGATACTGAGAGAGAAAGAGAGAGAGAGAGGAGAGGGAGGGAGTAGTAAGAGGAGCGAGGGGGTAGAGAGAGATATAGAGAGAGAAAAAGATAGGGAAAGAGAACAAGTGAGAGAGATAAAGAGAGGGACGAGGGAGAGAGAGGGAGTGAGAGAGGGAGACTCAGAGATAGAGAGAGAGAGAGGGGGGGGAGAGGGAGGGAGAGAGGGTGAAAAAAAGAGAGGAAGAGAAAACAAAGAGAGAGAGAGATAGATAGATAGAGAGAGAGATGGTGAGAGAGAGAGATAGAGAGGGACAAGAGTGAGCGGCGAGCAAAAATGGTGGAGAGAGAGGGAGTAGAGAGTCCAAAGAGGGTGGAGAGGGAGGGAGCAGAAAGAATAAAGAGGAGAGAGAGAGAGAGAGAGAGAGAGAGAGAGAGATAGAGGTTGAGAGAGAGATAGAGAGAGGAACAAAAGGAGAGAGAGGGATGTGGAGCGGAGGANGGTGGAGAGAGAGGGAGTAGAGAGTCCAAAGAGGGTGGAGAGGGAGGGAGCAGAAAGAATAAAGAGGAGAGAGAGAGAGAGAGAGAGAGAGAGAGAGAGAGATAGAGGTTGAGAGAGAGATAGAGAGAGGAACAAAAGGAGAGAGAGGGATGTGGAGCGGAGGAGAGTGAGAGAGACAGAGGGAGAGATATAAAAAGTGAGAGAGAGAGTGATGGCGAGGTAGAGATTGACACACAAAGAGAGATAGAGAAATAGAGAGAGAGAGAAAGGTAGAGAGAGGGAGAGAGAAGTAGAGAGAGAGAGAGAGAGAGAGAGAGAGATAGAAAGAGGTGAGATATGAGGAGGGGGGGTGGAGGCAGAAGGTAGAGATCTATATATATATATGGGGAAAGAGAGAGGGAGAGAGAGAGAGAGGGGGAGAAAGAGAGAAGGAGAGAAAGAGATACAAAGAGAGAGAGAGAGGTACAGGGATAGAGAGATATAGAGGGAGATAGATAGATAGACTAGGAGAGATAGAGAGACATAAAGAGATAGAGAGAGTAGAGAGAGAGATAGAGAGAAAGAGTGTCAGAGATGAAGAGAGAAAGAGATAGAAAAAGAGGAAGAGAGGGAGAGATAGAAAGTAGAGCGAGTGAGAGATAGACAAAGAGAGATAGAGAGAGGGAGTGAGAGATAGAGATAAAAACAGAGAGAGATAGATAGAGAGAGAGAGAGAGAGAGAGAGAGAGAGAGAGAGAGAGAAAGAGAGAGAGAGAGAGAAAAAGAGGCAGAGAAAAAGAGAGGGAGAGAGAGAGAGGAGGAGGGGGGCAGAGAGAGGGAAGATTGAGCAGGGAGAGAAGAGAGAGGAGGCAAAGAGGGAGAGTAGAGAGAGAGGACAGAGACAGGGAAAGAGTAAGAGAGATATAGGGGAACGGGGCATGAAAAGAGAAAGAGAAGGGAGATTAGAGAGAGAAGTGACAGTAGAGAAAGGAGAGTCAGAGAGAGGGAGAGAGGTGAGAAGGACGATAGAGAGAGAGAGAGAGTAGAGGGGGTAGAGAGGGCAAGTAGAGATAGCAGTGAGAAAGTGGAGAGAGAGCACAAGGATGGAGAAGGGAGAGCGGAGAGATCAGAGAGAGCAGTGATGGGAGAGAGAGAGAGTCATAGAGAGAGAGTACAGAGAGGAGGGAGAGAGGAGAGGGAGAAAATAAAGGGGAGTAGAGAAATCACAAAGAGGGAGAGAGAGAGAGAGAGGAAGGGTAGAGAGAGAGAGGTGAGAGGGGAGTGGATAGAGTGCAAGGGAGAGAGGGGAAGGGAGAGATAGAGAGTGGAGGGAGATACAAGAAGAAAGAACAGGGAGATAATAGAGCAGAGAGAGCATGGGGAGAAGATAGATAGAGAGATGGAAAGAGAGAGAGGAATGGACCAGAGAGAGAGAGGAAGGAGAGAGGGGAGGGGGAAATGACAAGAAGAGGGGAGAGGGAGAAAGTAGACAGATTACAGTGAGTAGGGAGA